>VDFB02099742.1:0-22052 GCA_007258455.2 Sequoia sempervirens | reverse complement strand
CCAGCACTTTGAAACTACATTGGCAAACCCAACTTCCCATGCTTTGTAACTCATCTGTAAGACCGTCTTGTGATTCCAGCAAATCACATCAAACAACTAAGATATTCTACAAATGTCAAGACCAAGTATTATAGATCTGGAAAGGTGTTCGTAATTTGATTGTGGAATATTGTCTTCAAGAGAGGTAGCGCACCTATGCAACGCCTGCAGTTGAGGTGCACAAAAACACATCAACAAAACTCAAGTCTATAAAAGGAATGGTATGTCCTATTTTTAGTGTTTTTAAAAAAGAATGGAGTTAAAAGTACTTAAAAGCTTATTTAAGAAGTTTTTGTTAAGAAGAAAGAACTCAATTATGATATAGAGCATTTAATAAACTTAAAGGGTTCTAAAGACCCAAAACATAAAACTTGAGAAGATTTTTTAAACTTTCATCAAAAATCACTTGTTTGACACTTGATTCTGTATGGCTAAAAGACACTAAATCATCAAATCATGCTTCTAAAATCTTACTAGACCCTAATACACCTTAAACATCTTGATTTTGATAGGAACAAACCAAATACATTGCCTTATAACTCTGTTTTATCAGATTCACAAATTCTTTCACTCAAAGACCAAATTCTTTGATGAAGTATTGGTTGAAGCTATGGATGAAGAGATTGAAGCTATTGAAAAGAACAATACTTGGGAGTTGGTGGATCGCCTGCAAGGAAAGGATGTAATAAGTGTAAAGTGGATTTATAAAACAAAGTATGGAATGGATGGAAATGTGTTGAAGCATAAGGCAAGATTGGTTGCTAGAGGTTTCACTCTGTAGCCTGGTATTGATTACACTGAAACATTTGCACTGGTAGCTTGCTTGGATACGATAAGAAGTGTTTTGGCCATTGCAGCTCAAAAGAAGTGTCATGTTTTTCAAATGGATGTAAAATCTGCATTTTTAAATGGTTTGATTGAAGAAGAAGTTTATGTTGAGCAGCTGGAAGGATATGAAATTATAGGTCATGAAGGCAAAGTATATAAGCTGAAAAGGGTGCTCTATGGACTCAAGCAAGCTTCTAGAGCATGGTATAGTCAAATTGATTCTTATTTTATTAAGAATGGTTTTAGGAGGTGCAGTAGTGAGCCTACTTTATATATCAAGATGGATGAAGAAGGTAAAATGCTGATAGTTTGTCTTTATGTAGATGATTTGATCTTTATGGGAGACCTTTCTATAAATCTCTTTAAGGAAGCTATGATGAAAGAGTTTGAGATGACTGAGCTAGGTCTTATGAAATATTTTTTGGGAATAGAAGTTAAGCAATAAACAGATGGTATTTTTATTTATCAGTCAAAATATGCAAGTGATGTGTTGAAAAGATTTAATATGTTGAATTGCAAATCAGCTCCTACTCAAGTTGTAATAGGACTAGAGTTAAGAAAAGAAGATGATGGTTCATTAGTTGATCCTAAACTATTTAAAAGGATGGTTGGTAGTCTCATGTACTTGATTGCCACAAGAATTGACATCATGTATGGTGTGAGTCTTATTTCAAGGTTCATGGAGTCACCAAAAGACTCTCATTGGCAAGCTGGAAAAAGGATTCTGAGGTACATAGTGGAACAAAGAACTATGGAATTTTATATTCAGCTGTAGATGATTTCAGACTCATTGGATACATGGATAGCAATTGTGTTGGTAGCATAGATGATAGAAAATTACTTCTAGTTATGCCTTTAATTTTGGATCAGGGGTTGTATCATGGGCTTCAAAGAAACAACCCATTGTCACACTTTCTTCAGTAGAAGTTGAGTATGTTGCAGCCACAACAACATCATGTCAAGCCGTATGGATGAGAAGAATGTTAGCTGAGTTGATGCATAAAAAAGATGAAGCAACAAAGATTTACTATGATAATAACTCAGCCATTGCATTGTCTAAAAATCATATTTTTCATAAGAGAAGCAAGCACATATACACTAGATTTCATTTTATAAGAGAGTTAGTGAATAACAAAGAAATATGTTTGGAGTTCTATAGATCAGAAGATCAATTTGCTGATATTTTCACTAAACCATTGGAAAGAGATGCATTTGAATACTTGAGAAGTTGTTTGGTTGTTTGTGCTGAAGATGAATGCTCCAGAAATTTATGTACTACTGCAGATGCTCCAAAACTTGAAGTGCAGATGCTTCGGAACTTGAAATGTAGATGCTCCAGAACTTGAAGTAAGATGCTCCAGAAGATTTTTGAGTAGAATGTCAGCTAGTTGAGATTAAGGGGGAGTGTTAGAGATATCTAATCTCAACTATTTAATTATGCAAATTCGCTCCAGCTAAGGATATGTACTTGTTTTTAAGGCAATTTAATAGGAATGCTTTTTGGAGAATATTTGAGAGATTTGGATTAATGTGCATTAACTACATATTTACTCTCACACACTTTGTGGGTAGTAAAATATATTAATATTTTATTCTCCTTAGTTGTCCACCATAGTTTTTGGTTTTAATTCCTTTTTTGTGGTCATTCTGCTTAATGCAAGAACTAGGAAAGAGAGCATGGTAGCTCCGCAGAATATGGTGTAAAGAAGAATCGGGCATCAAAGCTCTCCATATTAATGAATATATATAAATTTGATTGTTGTCTATTTTGTGATGTGTTTCAATTGTGTTTTTTCAAAGCAGCTCTTAATTACATTTGAATGTGTTTATTTTACTCCTGTGTATGATCTTTATTTGCTGCTCTGTTTTATTTCTAATCCTCATCCCCTTGGCCCACACCATCCAACACCAAATAGAGATAAAACATGGGTCCCTGGGCCTAGTGTATTCAAACATCCTCGGCTGTATAGAGCGCTTACATGGCATGAGTGTCTGGTCAGTCAAGCCAAGCATTTCAGCATAGCTCTTCAATTATTCAACACATCATCTCCAATAGCAAACCTGGCATGAAGCTCTGGTTCCCTTTCAATAAATAGAATGTGTAAATTGCATGCAATTCGTAACCCTTGAAAGGACAAACAAAATTGTCAGTCAATAATGGTTGGCATTACAATTGCATGCAATCCATTATTCACTATTAAAGAACTGTTGCTCGGTTGCATTGCTATCAATGGTTTCAAATGAAAAAACCATTACTCTGCCAGCGCCAATATTGTCAGTATTTATTTATTTTCCACTCCTCTGCCAACTCAATTCATGCAATGGGGAATAAGGGGAAAAAATGTTAACTAAGATTTTGATGTCACTATAGATTGCCTCTTTGACGAAATGAATTTAAAAAAAAAAGGCAAAAATGTTAACTAAGATTTTGATGTCATTGTAAATTTCCTCTTGGTGAAATTAATTCCTCACCAAATCCTGTTTATTCTTTATTCGAGCAGTTAACTGACAGTCTATATTAATTTCCCTGAAGTCTGCAATTTTCTATTGTTTTTTACTACAATAGCCCATCGAGATAGGTTTTACCCATTGAAACATGAAACGACGCTCCTCCGTTGTGTTTCTGGTAACATAGTCCCAGACATAAGTGCTTTCTAGATTATCCTCACTTTATTAATGTGAAAAAATCTACTAGTTCAGGTACATTTACTTACATGTAGGTTTGTAACAAAGCCACACAGATTAATATGTGGGAAATCACCTTAAAAGGACTTTAAGATTTATAAAGTTTATAATATTGTAAATATATACAATTAAAATTAAAAGCAATCAGGTGAACTCGTGATATTACGATAACACCGCCATAAGCATATAATCCCATGATGAAATTGCTATATTTTCTTTATAATCCTTGTTCTCGTATCTGATTCTCCCATAATTTTATACATACCATTATTTCTCTTCACATTAATTCATTTACCCATAAGAACATTTTGTTCAAATCTCATTTCTTACCATTATATAAAGGTATCTACTACTAAATCACCCAAACAAAGCCAACACAAACTATATATCCTGTATGTAATTTCAAAATTATTTTACAAAACCTTATCCAACATTACTTATAATCCCAAAAACATATGCTTAAAATTGAGATATACAGAATTACAATCACATCTTTCAAGTTATCTTATATTCTTAGATGAACGGGCTATCCTACCCTCAACCAAAATTTGTCACCTAAATAAGACAAGAGGCGATGCACAATGTCACAGACCCTAGAATGGAAGTACAACTAAATATAAGCTTATGAATCCGATACTTCAGACTTTCAAATTCTAGTTTCTTATTGTCATACTCGAATTTCAAGCCAGCGTACATGTCTGGTGATTCTTGAAAAAGATAACATTATCTAAACGAACATATAAAAATTATTCAATTTTCTCCTATAAACAAAGGAGTAAGTAAAGTAATTTCCCCTAGTGAATGACTGAAGCCCCTAATAAGTTAACTGCCCTTGATAAGTTACCCATGCCATAGACAAATGGACTAGGATCTTCAGCAAGATGATCTATGATAGAACCATGGAAATCAAACTTTCTTCCTTGGTCACTAGTGTTGACCAGTTCATCCTAGCATAGGGCAAGTGCCATTCTATAAAAATAGGCCCAAATAAATATAATTATGAAATAATAGTCATAAACAATGCAAAAAATAGGGCAAAATAGAGCATTAAAAACAAAGAGAACAACTGAAGAAAGTATAACTGTCTAACTTGTATTCCAAACAATCCAACAATTTACAACTGCAGTACTGTTTGCAATGAACAACTTCATATTTATAGTGGAGCTTGGAAACTTCTAGTAATCTAGAGACTTCTATAGCTGGAATGTTCTTTTTATGAATAATTTCTAGCTGTTTCAATATTCTGAAAAATTCTTACATTTTAGAAACTTCTTTACATTCTAGACAATCTTATTTCCTGACATCCCCACTTAAGATTGGATAGAATATTACAAAAAAGATACAAAGGAGAGGAGAAGAGGAGAACATTATAACACCATCCCCCCTTAATGTTCACCTTTCAAATCTAAATTTCTTCATTTCCTATTTCTTTTGTTGCTCTATATTATGCTTCACAAGAAGACAATGATGTAGGTGTTTTCTTTTTGCTACTCCATCTAATAGGACTTGATCCAAGATGAAAATCATAGCCTCCAACAGATTTTTGGTCATCTATATCACCACCCCAGTCTAAATCATATTCTTCTATCATAGCTTGTTCCCATTCTTTCTTTCCTCTAGCTTGCTCATATAAAATTGGATCATTAATCTATAACACTTTGGCCATAAAAGCACTACCATCCCTTCCTTGAATTTTTGATCCTTGCCCATATATATCTTCAATGTTCCTTGTCTTTCATCTAGCTGAAAAGTCTTCTTCTTCATCATCACTATCTATAGAAAATGGCTGGTCAAAAATATTAGTTGTTTCATTTTCAATGGTATTGTCATCATTTGTAGAACTGCACAACTCGTCCTCATCAACATTTCCTTGTAAAATATTTGAAAGGTTGGAAGAATTTGTTGTTGTGGAATGAGAAGTGGGTATAAGTTGTGATTCTTCATCAAACTTTACATCTCTACTAACAAAAATCTTTTTTGTTGCCAAATCAGATAACCTATAGCCTTTGATTCTTCACTATAACCCATAAAAAAACATTTATGACTTTTTGGTTCTAACTTTTTCCTCTTTTCATCAGGAATTTGTGCCCAAGCAAGATAACCAAACACTTTAAAATACCCAACATGAGGCTTTCTTCCACTCCATGCTTCTTCAGGAGTAACATATTTGAGGGCTTTAGTAGGAATTAAATTCACAATATGTGCAGCACAAGAGACAGCCAAACCCCAAAATTTATTATCCAAACTTTTAAAATGCAATATACAACGAGCCATTTCTAGAAGAGTTCTATTCATCCATTCAGCTACCCTATTTTATTGAGGAGTATAAGGAGCTATTCTTTGCACCTTAATACCATAATTTTCAAAAAATTATTTAAATGCAGAATTACAATATTCACCCCCATTATCCATCCTTAAGCATTTAATTCTTTTCCACTTTTATTTGCCTTAAATTTTTGAAAAACTTCAAATACTTCATTTTTTCTTTCAAGAAAATAAACCAATACTCTACTGCTATAATCATCAATAAAAGTGAGAAGGTACTTAACACCTGAAAGTGAAGTATAGCCTGGTTCACATAAATTACTATGAATGAGTTGCAGTGGATGATTAGCTCTCCATGCTTTACCTGAATCAAAAGGATCTCGATGATGTTTCCCTAACACACATCTTTCACAAACACCTTCAAAAGCTGATTTTTTTGTTAATCCTCTAACCATATCCATTCTAATCATGTCTTGTAATTTTCTATAATTTATATGTCCAGGTCTAGCATGCCAAAGTTTTGACATATAATCAATCCAAGCAATAAAAGCATGAGAAAGTGTGTATTTATCAACAAACCCCACAAATTTAAATAAACTCTCTTCATGATCAACTCTACCAATAGCAATTATATTGCTTGGGTCTTTTCTATCTCTAACAATAACTTGATCAACATTGACAACAAACTCATATCCATCCTGAATTATTTTATATACTAAAATAAGATTTACCCCTAATCCTTTTACCAATAAAACAATTTTCAAAGTCCCATTTGTCATATTAACAATTCATGTTCCTAAAACTAGAAGCTTCATTTTATTACCAATAGTTATTTCTTGATCTGAATTTGTTTCTTCATTAAAATCAATAAATAAAGATCCATCTCTAGTCATGTGATAAGATGCTCCTGAATCTAGAATCCATTCTTTATTAAAATCTAAAGCAAAATAACCCCCTTTAACAATGGATTTACCTTTTCCTTGTTTTTGAAAGGACATAGCCAGAAAACTATTTTGATCCATCTTGCCATCAGTAAACCTTTCTTGCTTAGGCTTATATTGTTGCCTCTCATTGTCCCTCTTCTTCAAACAAAACTTCTCAATGTGATTCTCACCTCCAAAATACTTGCAAATAATGGGGTTTCTTTCAACTTGGTTTTCTGCACCATCATTTCTAGAAAAGTGGTTAGAACCATCATCATTTCTAGACTTATTTTTCCAATTCTTTTTTTATCATAATTTCTAGAAAATTTACTTTTAGCTGCATATGCACGATTCTTCTTAATATATCATTCTTTAATAAGTTAAAAACTTCTTCTAATAAAACTGACTTACAAAATTGATCAAAAGTCTACTGGGGGTATTGGGATTTAATTGAAGAACCCTTTTCCTTGATTCCTTAAATACCTTGTATGGTTGGGGAAGCTTAGTTTCAACCATTGCAATCAACTAAAAATCTTTTTTTGCATGTTTATAATCTTTTTCTAAATTCTCCCACAACTCTATTGGATTATCAACATCAACAAATCTTCTATTTAGATTGGGGCTCAAAGGTTTACCAATAATACATCTTGCTCACTCCAATTTGTGTTTCCACAACTCCTTTTCTCTATCATTTTGGGGTTCTTCAATTTCCTTATTCACTATCCTCCATAGTGCCTTTTCTCTCAAAACATTCTTGACTGCAATCTTCCAAACTGTAAAACCACTTCCATTAAAGAGAGGAAAAACTTCAATTGAAGAGCCTATGTTAGCCACAAAATCAAATGAGTCTTCAAACAAATATTACTCTAGCAATATAACAGCCCTGCAACCAAATCTCTCTCCAACAATATATCAGCCCTACAAACAAACAAGTTCCAACAATATATCTGCTCTGCAAACAAATCACTCTAGCAAAATATTTCTAATTGAATCTCTAGCTGAACCTCTAAATGAATCTCTAGCTCAATCTGGCTCTGATACCATGTAAAAATAGGCCCAAATAAATATAATTATGAAATAATAGTCATAAACAATGCAAAAAATAGGGAAAAACAAAGCATAAAAAAAAGAGAATAGCTAAAAAAAGTATAACAGTCTAACTTGTATTCCAAACAATCCAACAATTTACAACTGCGGTACTATTTGCAATGAACAGCTTCATATTTATAGTGGAGCTTGGAAACTTCTAGTAATCTAGAGACATGTATAGCTGAAATGTTCTTTTTATGAACAACTTCTAGTTGATTCAATATTTTGGAAAATTCTTACATTCTAGAAACTTCTTTACATTCTAGACAATCTTACTTCTTGACGCATTTATATTTCTAGCACAAACTATGTTTTCATTCCTTCATATTACAATACGGGATGGTCAATATCATTACAAAAAAATTTAAAAGCAACAAAATAGCAACTGTGTGATGGAAACATATATGCAGACCAATTGAAACTTAAATACAATTTTTTTTATGTACACAGATTCTTAGAAAAGACTTTCATTGTAAACTCTATGCCAACAATTATTTCCATTAACTATGCATGCACATTCAAATAAGTTTACAATAATTTGAAAATATGTACATTTTCAATGAGAAATCAAATATTGTAAACCAAATACTTCTCGTCAACTACAAAAGAAAAACATATATATATACTATCCCAAATATGCTAGAATATGGGAATAGAGTCTTTAACATACATATACTATCCCAAATATGCAAAGACTACGGGAATAGAGTCTTTTCCTACAAAATAAAATTTTGAGCCTCTTCTATGACTATAAGATACAAAAAAATTTAGTGGGGACTGGTTATTCCTGATGGAATCGACAAGACCTTCTAGAACATGTAATTGTGGTGCAAGCAACTAATTCATCTTTTGGTACATGTGGTTTCGTTTCAGCTTGGGCTGCATTACCAGATGAGAATGGCACTTGACCCTTTGAGCAATTATCGCCTCAAGCTTTTGAGGCCTCAGGATTTTTCTCAGTACATGCCTACTGTTCTCTCTGCTACATATTTTATTGAGCCTAGGGCTTCTCCAGGCAGCCCGATTTATAGTTAGGGCAAAGGATACATCCACCGCCAGCTTAATGTTGGTGCTAGTTGGCTTCTTTAGGGTATTCAAAGCCTGAACAAGATGTAAGGCATATCGATCTCTAAACTTTGGTACCCCTATCTCAGAAATGAGATTTGTAAAAATAGTCCCAAAAAATAAAAAAATATAACATCAGGAATAAATAGATAAAAAATATGGCAAAACAGGGAAAAATAGAGTTGAAAAAGATATATTTATTCAATTCAAAAATATTCTATACAACAACTATCCTCAATCACACATATATATAGCTATTACATCTTTGAAGCCCGCAATCTTCTTGCTTTCTAGAAAACTCTAAAATTTGGAAACTTCTTTTTACAACAGCTCCAAGAAAACTCTAGAAATATTCTTTTATTTTCTAGACAATCTTAATTATTCCTAACATCCCCCCTTAATATTGGATAGAAGAATACAAAGAAAATTCAAAAGAAAGGGGAACATTATATTACTATCCCCCCTTAATGTTCACCTCAATCATGCCTAGCATACCCTGTAATTTCAAAAATTTGGCTTCAAGCATACTCTTAGTAAATATATCAACTGCTTGGTCTTCACTTGGACAAAATTAGAGATTAACAAAATTGGCTTGAACAAGATCCTGAATATAGTGAACATCAATCTCAATGTATTTTGTTTTAGCATGAAAAACAGGATTATTTGCAACCTGTATAGCACTTTGATTATCACAATACAAAGGAGTAGCTAAACTCTGTGCAAAACCAAGCTCAAATAAAAGGTTGTGAATCCAAACTGCTTCCTTTCCAGCTTCTTTTGCTGCTCTATATTCTGCTTCACATGAGGACAATGATGTAGTTGTTTGTTTTTTTCTGCTCCATGTAATTGGACCTGACCCAAGCTGAAGAATATAACCACTAGTAGATTTAATGTCATCTATATCACCTCCCTAGTCTGAATCTGTAAAGCCAATCAAAGAAACTGAGGACTTGTAACTATAATGTATACCATAGTAAATGGTTCCATGAATTTATCACAAAATCCTTTTGGCAGCCAACCAATGAATTTCTTTGGGTTCCTGCATAAATCTAGATACTATATTGACTGCAAAAAAAATGTCTAGTCTAGAATGTGTTAGATAAACCAAGCTACCAAAAAGCTGTCTATATAAAGTAGCATCCACCTTCTTGGAAGTACATTCCTTAGTAAACTTAATTCCAAATTGGAAAGGAGTAGGGGTTGGCTTGCATTCAAGCATTTTAAATTTTTCTAAAAGATCTAAAGCATATTTTGTTTGAGAAATAAACAACCCATCATGAAACCTACTAATTTGCAAGCCAAGAAAATAATTTAATTCACCCAAATCACTCATATGAAATGCCCCTTTAAGATCTGATTTCAAATCATTAATTAACCCAATATTTTGTCCAGCTATGAGTAAATCATCCACATAAATTGCAACAAGAATAATTTCATTTTGCACTCTCTTCACATAAAGATTTGGATCTTATTTGCATTTATGAAACCCATGAAGCTGAAAATACTTGTCAATATTCTCATTCCATGCTCTTGGTGCTTGTTTAAGTCCATAAATTGACTTCTTTAATCTACAAACAAGATTAGGATGTTGCTGATCTACAAAACTTGGTGGTTGATCCATATATATTTCTTCATATAAATCTCCATTTAAGAAAGAATTTTTTACATCCATTTGATGAATATGCCACCCAAGACTTGTAGCCAAAGAAAGAATAATTCTAACTGTATTCAGTTTAATAACAAGAGAAAATGTTTCTTCATAATCAACACCCTCTTTTTGATTGAATCCCTTAGCAACTAATCTAGCTTTAAATTTTTCTATAGCACCATTTGATTTAAATTTTGTTTTATAAACCCATTTGCAACCAATAATATTCTTACCTTTGGGAAGTGGCACAAGTTCCCAAGTTTTATTTTTCATCAAAGCATCATATTCTTCTTTCATAGCTTGGTCCCATTCTTTCTTCCCTCTAGCTTGCTCATATGAGGTTGGGTAATTTAGTTGTAATACTTTGGCCATGAGAGCACTACCATTCCTTCCTTGGTTCTTTGAGCCTTGCCTATATATTTCTTCAACACTCCTTGTCTTTTGTCTAGTTGAAAAGTCATCTTCTTCATCATCACTACCTGCAGAAAATGTCTGATTACAAGCATTAGTTGTTTCATTTTCAATAGTATTTTCATCATTTGTAGAAGTGCACAACTCATCCTCATTAATGTAGTCTCCATTTCTTTCTAAAATATCTGAAAAATGAGAAGCATTTGTTGTTGTAGAGTGAGAGGAAGTGGCTGTAAGTTGTGAATGCTCATCAAACTTCACATCTCTACTAACAAAGACCTTGTTCAATGTCAAATCATATAACCTATAAGCCTTTGATTCTTCACTATAACCCATAAACAAACACTTATGACTCTTTGGTTCTAACTTTTCCCTTTTTGCATTAAGAATGTGTGCCCAAGCAATACACCCAAATACTTTAAAATATCCAATGTGAGGTTTCTTACCACCCCATGCTTCTTCAGGGGTGATATTTGTGAGAGCTTTGGTGGGGATTCTATTTATAATATGTGCAGCACAAGAAATAGCCAAACCCCAAAATTTATTATGCAAACTTTTAAAATGCAACATACAATGAGCCATTTCTAAAAGAGTTCTATTCATTCATTCAACCACCCCGTTTTGTTGAGGAGTATAAGGAATTGTTCTTTGCACCTTAATACCATATTTTTCACAAAATTACTCAAATGCATAATTGTAATATTCACACCCATTATTCATCCTTAAGTATTTAATTCTTTTCCCACTTTTATTTTCAACTAATGCCTTAAACTATTGAAACACTTCAAATAATTCATTTTTCCTTTCAAGAAAATAAACCCATACTCTCCTGCTGTAATCATCAATAAAAGTGAGAAGGTACCTGGCACCTAAAAGTGAAGGATAGCCTGGTTCACATAAATCACTATGAATGAGTTGTAGTGAATGATTAGCTCTCCATGCTTTACCTGAATCAAAAGGATCTCAATGATGTTTCCCTAACACACAGCCTTCACACACACCTTCACAAGCTGAAATTTTTGTTAATCCTCTAACCATATCCATTCTAACCATATCTTGTAATTTTCTATAATTTAAATGTCCAAGTCTAGCATGCCAAAGTTTTGACATATAATCAGTCTGAGCAATAAAAGCATGAGAGAGAGTGTATTTATCATCAACTAACCCCACAAATTTAAATATATTCTCTTCATGGTCAACTCTACCAATAGCAATTATATTGCTTGGATTTTTTCAATTTCTAACAATAACTTGATCAGTAGTGACAAAATCGTATCCAGCTTGAACTATTTTATATACTAAAATAAGATTCACCCCCAATCCTTCGACCAGTAAAACATTTTTGAAAGACCCATTTGTTACATTAACAGTCCCTATTCCTAAAACTGGAAGTTTTATTTTATTGCCAATAGAAATTTCTTGATTTGAATTCTTCCCTTCATAAAAGTCAATAAACAAAGATCTATCCCCAGTCATGTGAGATGATGCCCCTAAATCTAAAATCCATTCTTTATTAGAATCTAAAGCAAAGTATTCCCCCTTAACACTAGATTTACTTTTGGGTGTAGCAATTACCTCCTCATTTGATTTCTCTTGCCTTTTTAGGGGGATGGCTACAAAGCTATGTTTATCCTTCTTTCCATCCTTAAACCTTTCTAGCTTGGGCTTATATTGTTGCCTTTCATTGTCCCTCTTCTTCAAACAAAATTTCTCCATGTGATTCTCACCTCCACAATACCTGCAAATAATGGGTTTTTTTCCAGCTTGCTTTTCTGCACCATCATTTTTAGAAAAATGGTTAGAACCTTCATTATTTCAAAATTTATTATTTCCTTTCCAATTCTTTTTTCCATCATTTCTAAAAAAATTACTTTTGGCTATATATGCATGATTCTTCTTAATATGTCCTTTAATAAGTTGAACTTCTTCATCTAAAACAGACTTGCGAAATTGATCAAAGGTTTGCTGGGGGGTATTGGTATTTAGTTGAAGAACCATTTTTCTTGATTCCTTAAATACCTTATAAGGCTAGGGAAGCTTACTTTCAACCATTGCAATCAACTGAAAATATTTTTTTGCATATTCAACACCTATTTTTTTGAGCTGAGCATTTAAAAAAGTAACTTCATTGAAGTAATCAAACATTTTTTCAAAATCAGATGGATCTAAATTCATCATTTTTTTTTCTATACTAAACATGCTAGCAATGTCTGCATCTTTATAATCCTTTTCTAAATTCTCCCACAGCTCTATTGGATTATCAACATCAACAAATCTTTTATTCAGATTGGGGCTCAAAACTTTACCAATAATACCTCTAGCTTGCTCCAACTTGCATTTCCACAACTCCTTTTCTTTGTCATTTTGTTGAGGTTCTCCAATTTCTTTATTCACTATTTGCCATAAAGCCTTCTCTCTTAGAGCATTCTTGACTACAATCTTCCAATCTACAAAACCACTTCCATCAAAAGTAGGAAAAAATTCATTTGAAGAGCTCATATTAGTGAAATATCAGCCTTCAAACAAATGTTACTCCAACAATATAACAGCCCTACAACCAAATATCACTCCAATAATATATCAGCCCTACAAACAAACCACTTCCAGCAATATATTTTCTTGCAACAAATCCCTCTAGCAATATTTCTAGCTGAATCTCTAGTTGAACCTCTAGATGAATCTCCAACTAAACTTGGCTCTGATACCATGTAAAAACAGTCCCAAAAAATAAAAACATAACAACAGTAATAAATATATAAAAAATAGGGAAAAATAGAGTTGAAAAAGATATATATATATTCAATTCAAAAATACTGTGTATAGCAGCTGTCCTCAATCACACATATATATAGCTATTATATCTTTGAAGCCTGGAAGCTTCTTGCATTCTAGAAAACTCTAAAATCTGGAAACTTCTTTTTACAACAGCTCTCTTTTTCTAAATGTTTTTATTTCAAAAAACAGCTCTAGGAAGACTCTAGAAATATTCTTTTATTTTCTAGACAATCTTAATTATTCCTAACAAGATTTATTGAACTCGCTTGGTGTCGCACGCTTTCTAAAGCCATCATATCCATTGCAATATATACTTTTAACCTCCACTCAAGCCCTATCTCCTCTCTTCTCTCTTTGGGGCACAGGATCCCAAAACAAATTCTTTCTACTCTTTCTTTCCACACCTTCTTCACCTCTTAACTCTCTTTCGAGATTAAACGAGACGTTATTCGTGTCTGCAGTGAAAAAGCTGGAGCGAATCTATGGGTGGATTATCTCCAAAAGCTATGTCATTTTTTTAATAGAATGCAATTGGGAGAATAGAATAAAAGGATGTATATAGAACACGTAAACATTCAAGACCGACAATATATTTTCCTAATGATTCATTTACAAATCATGGGCATGTCACTATATTCATAAGGTATTAATATACAGTCTAAATTTCATTTCTTCTTTTCAAAAAGAGAAAAATATATTGAAAAATGCGCACACACATTTCTTAAACACACCATTTTTTAGGGTCGTTCAAACTGCCTGGAAACTACAGTTTCTTTCCTGGGCAGGTCAGTAAAGGACTAATTATGACTTCTGATTGTGCTGTCCCCACTGCCACAATATTCCTCTTCATATTCCCCTAGATTTAATGTATAGCTAACATAGCCCAGGAGTATTTTCATTATTGTGATATGTTATAATTGTTCTAGTGCTAGAAATTTATGCCTTAGTAGGGGTGTAAAGATTGTGAGGTTTGTAGGGATCATTTCTTCCCACCCCGATACATTCCCACCACAACCTCCATTTCTTGCTTCAGATGTTCGCTATGCGTGACACTACATGCTACACATACTCGCCATACTTTTTCGTCAAATTAAACATTCCGGAAGAGAGATAGTAACATGATGGTTATCGTTAAATTATGATGGATGACATCCAAAAGTTGTAAAAGTTTTAGCATTAAAAATTAGTTTCAATAGACTAAAATATATACTAGCACTTGCACCCCAATAAGGTGTAATACTTACGCCGATAGGCTGAGTCCACATTATTTACGGTTGTAAAAAGCAATGGACAACATGAAGAAAGCAGTGATCTATCTCACCTATCCCTCTCTGCCTCTCTTTCCTTCCCTCCCCCTTCTCTTTCCCTCTTGCTCTTTCATTCCCTCTCTACTTCTCTCTATATCACATATCCCTCTCTACCTATCCCTCCCTCCATCCCACCCATTTCTCTCCTTGGCTCTTATTCATCTCACGCCCTCCTCCCCACCTCTATATCTCCCATATCCCCTGCCTCCTCTCTCTCCTCACCTCTTTGGCTCTCTTTCCTTCTCTACTTTTCTCATCCCACCTCTCCCTCTCCCTCCCTATCTCTATCTCACTTATCCCTCCCCCACCTCCCTCCGTCCCTGCACTTCTGCCTCTCTATCCTTCCTCTCTACTTCTTTTCCCTCCTCTCTCTCTTTCTCTATGCTTCCCTCTCTACTTCTTTACCCCCTCTCCAATTCATTCCAAAAACAACACTTCCTATACAACTTTAGTTTTTCATTTTTCTAATTGTTTATCAAGTTTGGATTTTATAACATAGAACAAATTTATTTTTTATTAAAAATTTATTATATTATTTTATTTAAAGAATCATTTTTATTTTATTTATTATATAAATTATTTTATTTTATTTATTTATTTGTATAGTATATATAAGTTATTTTGTAGTTAAATAGTTATTTTTTTAATATATAAATTTTATTCTTTAATAAAATCATTATATTAAATGAGCTCATATGGTGAGTGGCAAGATGAAACATTAACTTTGCATGATACACATTCCACTTAGTCCAACCTACCTATAAAAGTTCCCAAGCATTTCTTCCATTAAATTGTTAATAAAGTACTATCAAACATAAACCACATAAACCTGCGAATCATATAGTAGAATGGGGTCTCTCACGACGTCAACTTGGGAAATGTCTTCCGAGTTCCCCACCGCTAAATATTATATTGAGCTAATAGTTATTTATTTATGGAGCATTGTTTAAATATTGGGAATATATATTATAAACAAAGTAGTAAATGACGAAGAAGTTTTGTTTAAAAGATTACCAAAAAAACATGTCTAAATAAGATCATATGATCATTAAATTTAAAATCTAGAGATTATTGAATTAAAGTACAACTCACTTTAAATTTTTCATATTTTATGATTTCTATCTTTTTCATTTATTTTTACACTTAAAAAATTAAAAAATAGATTATAAATAATTTTTAAAATAAAATAAAAGATTACTAATTTAAAATTTTGAACAAGTACACATATTAAAAGCATAAAGTTTTCATAGTCTATAATAATCAAGTGAACTATTTCTTGAAATTATGTCAATTTTTGTATATCAATTTTTTGGATTCGAATCATACTCCATGATCAATCATCAAGGCAATATGAAAACAAGAGAGAGAGAGAGAGAGAGAGAGATCATATCATCTTGACCATGATCATTCTCTCTCTTTTTCTTGCATATCATCCTAGTGATGGATCATGGAGTATGATCTGAAAAGTTAATATAAAAAAATTAACATAGTTTCAATCTAGAAATAGTTCACTTGATTAACATGGACTGTGGAAACTTTCTTTTAATTGATACACTTCATTGGAGGGACTTTTCTTCAATTCCCCTCTCTCTCTCTCTCTCTTGCATATCATCCTAATGATGTATCATGGAGTATGAATCGAAACGTTGAAATTAAATTTTTTTGACATAGTGTCAATCCTAAAATATGTCACTAGAAGTACAGATATATAAATTCCTTAAAAATATTACAATCTTCTTTTCTATTTTCTATATTATATTAGTTTAGTTTCAATATAATGTAAATTATATCATAAGAAAAAAATAAAAATAGTTCAATATTATTTAATTTTTTGTAACAATTAGATGGTTGGCAAAGAATTTGATTAAAATTAACTTTTACTAAATGTAAGATTAGTAGTGCTCTAAAGAAATTAGATTAGAGTTGTACCTCAAACAACTTTTCATGGCAATGGATACCTCTAACTTATCATCAAATCTTAACTTCAACCAAAAACAATTATTTATACTCATTATATTTCAAACTTCTATTTTTAACAAATTACTAAAAACAATATAAAAATATAAAAAACACAACAAAAAATTCATAAACCAAATCATTAAAGTAACAAGAGAAAAATCTAGACAATATGATTAGTTCACTTGAACCTTCTTCGTAGATGCAAGTCGGACAAGTGGAACAACTTAAGCCAACCCAAAGAGTTAGGTCTTTAGTGCTTGGGACAACTCATAACTCTCCCTAATTCGATGGGCTGCTATTCAACCCTTTTCGTCGATCCATCAGTGATGCCACTTTCTTCATACTAGAATTACCCCCTACCCGGCACTCTATTTCCTCCCACCCAAGGCCGATCCCATCGATCAGGACTTCTTTATCATGCGACTTTTCCCATTGCCCGAGCTTTGAACTCAACAATGACTTTAGGTAGCCTAGATCATGGATTCAACTCCAAATTTACCCACAATTTGAATGAGCATATGTTGCACATCACACAAAAACATTATAAAAGATCTTGTCTTGTAAAAGGTTAAATTATAGATTTTTAGACTCAACTCTTTGTAGGTTATTTCTGTTAACTATTCATGTACATTCAAATAAGTTTAAAATACTTTGAAAATATGTACGGTTTTAGTGATAAATCAAATATGTGTAAAAAAAATACTTCTCATCATCTACAAAAGAAAAACATATATATATATATTGTCCCAAATATGCAAGACTATGAGAATAGTCTTTAAGATACATATATTGTCCCAAATATGCAAGGCTATAGGAATGGAGTCTTTTCCTACAAAATCAAATTTTGAGCCTCTTGTATGACTATTAAGATACAAAATTTCAAAGTGGGAACTAGTTATTCTCTATGGAAT
This sequence comes from Sequoia sempervirens, assembly GCA_007258455.2. Lineage (NCBI taxonomy): Eukaryota > Viridiplantae > Streptophyta > Pinopsida > Cupressales > Cupressaceae > Sequoia > Sequoia sempervirens. The sequence goes on along the minus strand of VDFB02099742.1, from coordinate 4,147 downwards.
CCACAAGACCTTCTAGAACTTCTAGTTGTGTTGCAAGCAACCAATTCATCTTTTGGTACATGTGGATTCGTTTAAGCTTGGGTTTCATTTTGAGATGAGAATGGCACCTGACCCTTTGAGCAATTATCGCCTCAAAATTTGTAGGCCTAAGGATTTGTATCAGTACATGCCTTTTGTTCTCTTTGCTATAAATTTGATTGAGTCTAGGGCTTCTCCAGGCTTCCTGGTTTATAGTTAGGGAAAAGGATACATCCACTACCAACTTAATGTTGGTGGCACTTGGTGGGATGGCTTAACTAACACACTCTAAGTGTTGACTGCTTAGGTGGCTAGTGTGGAGCCCATTTAATTTTTTGCCTCCACCAACTGTCGTTTATGTTCTTCTAAGCATCACATAAACTTTAACCATCAGTGATCAACCACCCAATTCCTACGCATAAGTAAATTCAAATCACCTTACCACTCTGCAGAAGTTTGGCAGGACTAAAAAAAGAGAGCATAGTAATGAATTTGGTTTTTCAATGAATGGAAGGGAAATGCTTTGATAGACATGTATGCAAAATGTGGAAACATAACAAAAGCACTAAACTTTTTTGATAGAATGCCTCAAAGAAATGTGATCTCATGGAATGTCATGATTGTAGGATACAAGCCCACGCAAAGTTGAATTTGTTGAAAAGGCTTCAGGAACTTTCAAGCAAATGTAATGGGCAGGTGCAAAGCCATACTTCTGAACCTTTTCTTGTAGCCTCCTCACCTATGTCAAAATGTGGGCTTTGTAATAGGGTGTGGAATCCATCGAGGGATTAAGGATGGAAATTTTGTTAGATTTTGTAGTGTCAACTACCCTGGTAGACATGTATGGAAAATGTGGAAGCATAGACAAAGGGCATGAATTGTTTAACCCAACTGAAAATGGTAATATTTTTCTATTCATTTTTTCTTTCTTTTTGGTTTCCAACTAGCCAACACATGGTATTTGTTGCAAAATGTGAAAGATAATTTTTCCCATCTTGATGATGGAATATGTATAGAGACTATGAGCCCCAAGGCTAACAAGAAGATTTCACACATTTTCAAAAAGTTTTTAGTTGGTGTTTACAACTCGTGTGGTGATAAATGTGAAGTGTGAGAAAGCTCAACTTAAATAGTGCTTAAAGTATTGCAATGATTGTTGTAAGGTGTACAACTGTATTTCGAGCAGGTATTATGGTAATAAGGATGAATGCCCATGTTACAGAGATAGAAATAACTACAGAGGCACATCTAATTACCCATGAAACTTATTTTGTATTTCTTTTGGTTTGGTGTCATATGGAAGGTGCTAAAATAAATATGGGTCTGTCATTATACATTTCTAAGCAGATTCATATGCATTTCCTGCAACCGAACGTGAATTTAAAGGCTAATTTAATATTTAAGGTTTGTTTCAGTGTATGCCACAAGTTTTTGATGCATCTCAATTGAAGTTAGCTGAAAGAAGAATAACTTTGGAATTTTTTGAATGTTGGAATATGAACTTTTAAATTTTAGTTGGAGAGTAGAGTTTGAATTCATGTAATTATTTAATTTTAGTTTTTTATGTGATTATATATTATATATATTTTCTAACTATTTAAAATAAACAAAAAATAATTATAAAATCACTACAATATTTTAATTATATATAAAAAATTAATTAAAAATTTAGATTAGATTTTATTTTATTTTAAAAAAATTGTTATTTGTGAAATACTTTTTCAATTAAAAACATTTTTTTTTGAAACTTTAAAATCCTAAACACCATAATTAATATCTTTAGGTTATAGTTAATTTTTTTCTAACTTGTGTTGCTATGAAAATTTGGGAATCTTTTTTTAAGATAGTTTGTTAGATACAAGATGTTTGAATTAATTTTACTTCAAAAAATTGAGTGAATCCAAATAATTTCACAGAAGAAATTATAGAAGCTAAATCAAATAGACATATTTTTTGTTTTAATTTGGTTTTTAAATAAATTTCGTGCAAGGTACCATAGAGACATAAAAGTCTCTAAGTTGGTGGAACTTTCTCTATTTGCATTATTTCAATTCAATGGGATTGTAACAAAATAAAAATAGGACTTTAATCCCCTTCCATGAGACCAAATCTTATAGTTCTCTATCTTTGTAATGATTTTGGGTCACTAGACTATTTGATGAAAACAAAATCATAGGAATCACCTAACAAAAAGAAAATGATCGCTAGCCATTCATTTTGTTTGAACCAATATAGTAGATTAAAAGTGTGAAGCTTTCTAAGTTAAACTATAGATCTATGAGCCCCTTCACATTGGCAACAAGAATAATATGCACTACTAGATCATAAAATTGCATAACAAATCAAATAAATTGTAGGAATTTGATATAATTTGTTACAAGAGTGCCTTGTAGAACTAGTAGATGTTTTGTTTGAGATTGTTAAACTAGTGTGAGATATTTTTTGAAAAATCTAAAAAATAAATTTTAAAAATAGAAAATATGCTAAAGTAGGAATAAAATTATGATATAGTTTTTGTGGAAAGTAATAAAATGTTTAATATGAATATTAGATAAGGTCATTGAATTCTTGCATAAAGACAGTTTTATCCATCAAAATAGTGTTTCCTTGATTAGTGAACTAAAAATAACACCCTTTAATTAGGGTGAATGCATATCACAATAATAATTCTAGGGTTGTGATATTCATATAAAATTATTCAAATAAATGTACAACCAAATTATTAATCTTTTAATAATGTGATAGTCTAGGAATAAACATCAACTAGTCTCTAGAAAAATATGTAAAAATATAAACTACTATTGCAATAATTTATTCAAATAATTTCCCTTCCCATCCATGTGCACAACTCAAAGAGTTCCTCCATGCAATAACTTTTAACAATATAAAACACCACTCCTCCCATATGTCATCTGAACCAATCCATCTATGTCAAGAGCTTTCTCCAAAGAATTCCCGCACATGTCCACATCCAATTCAAGATCCAAGTATCCCAACTAATCCCTTCCATGAATTTTTACCATCTCAAGATCTAATAATCTCTATTGAATCAATTCATGAATGATAATCCTATCATCTTGGTTCCTATATCTATATTCAATCTAGTTATCTTATTGTCGAGAAAACTACAACTACCAATATTCCTTACTCATCTAAAAATGGATTTTTATCTTGTTTCCAAAGTAATAGGTACTCCATCAACAACTAGATTTTCAAAACATGTAGTATCAAGGAAAAACAATAGGCTTTCATGAGCAAGGCATCTTAGAACCCATCCAAACAAAATAAAATCCAATATTTTAGGGCCTCGATTATATCTCATGAAAAGTACATTGTTAACTCCTCCAATAAGGCTAAGGAAACTTCTTCTAACATAAAAAATAGGTACCTCACATCACTCCTCTCACAATATTGTTTCCACCAATAATTTCATCAACCAAATTACCCCTATCAATCCCATCATCCCCCACTAATCATTTCATCAACTACATCTATAACTATCCATCCCCTATAATCCTCAATCAAGACCAACATTTATGCACACATCTTTGGACATATTCCAACATGATGAAGTCATTACACAATCCATGTGATGTCAAGATGCTTTCTCTTCATGAGACTATACCATCTTATTTGGAAGTAGATATAAATATGAAATAATCCACAAAAATATAAGGACAACCACATCATACCATGTCACCATACAATATCAATGTAAGATCTTATCCAATATTAAAATAGATTGAAAATGCCACCAAGGTCCACCAATAAAAAATAATTTGGATCCTTAATAAAAAGAAATACATCAAAAAGGAGCATCAAAATCTACATCTCCATCCACTCCTCCAAAGGTTCATTCTTTCCCTAATTCCAAATATCCATAACCTTCATCGTAATCCCACATTTATCCATATAAATCCAAGAATTCCCAAGCATCCTACATCCATTTTGGGTCCCTATGTCCCAAAATAAGAAATCCCAAATTCCCCTCCTAAACATTCTAAATCCATTTTGGGCCCCTACATCCCATAATCTACTACCCTATTTACCTCATCTAACTCCCAACATCCAAAATCACATACTAACTGAACGATTTAGCCTCCAACAAGGTGTATACAATTGCCAGTGG
>VDFB02099739.1:0-38039 GCA_007258455.2 Sequoia sempervirens | reverse complement strand
AGTTGGCTTAAAGCTATGTAGGAAGAAATAAGTCAAATTGAGAAAAACCAGACTTGGGAGTTAGTCCCAAGACCTGATGACAAGAATGTCATAGGTGGCAAGTGTGTTTACAAAAATAAGCTTGATGAAAATGGAAAAGTTGTTCACAACAAAGCAAGGTTTGTTTGCAAAGGTTATGCTCAAAAGGAAGGTATTGACTTTGGTGAAACATATGCACCTATTGCTAGACTAGAATCCATTAGATTTGTTTTGGCTTATTCTGTTTTTAAGAATTTCACTATTTATCAAATGGATGTCAAAACTACATTTTTAAATGGTTATTTAGATTAAGAGGTTTACATGGAACATCATGAAGGTTTTATCAACAAAGATAATCCTAATCATTTTTACAGGTTGAAGGCCTTATATGACTTAAAACAAGCACCTAGGGTATGGTACTCTAGGCTAGATAATCATTTGACATCAAATGGCTTCACTAGAGGTGGTGTTGACAACAATATCTATGTCAAAATTGAAGGTACTGATATTCTAGTTGTTGAAGTTTATGTAGATGATATCATTTTTTGTTACAATAATGATGCTTTAACTAAAAAATTCTCTCATATTATGGAATCTGAATTTGAAATGTCAATGTTGGGAGAATTGACTTTCTTTCTTGGTCTTCAAGTTTCTCCACTTGAAAGTGGTATATTTCTCTCTCAAACCAAGTTTTCTAGAGAGATTCTTAAAAAAATTCAAATGGATGGATGTAAACCTATTAGTACTCTAATGGTTATAGGTTGCAAATTGACAAAAAATGATGATTCTCCTAATGCAAATCAATCTAAATACATATCAATGATTGGTAGTTTGTTATATTTAACTGCTTCAAGACCTAATATAATGCAGACAGTTTGCATGGTTGCAAGGTTTCAGGCATCACCTAAAGAATCCCATGTTAATGCTATTAAAAGAATTTTTAAATATATTCAGGGTACTCTTGATTATGGTCTTTGGTATCCCAAAAGCAATGAATTCTCTTTAATTGCATATACTGATGTTGACTGGGCTGGTTGTTTAGATGATAGGAAGAGAACTAGTGGTGCTGCATTCTTTCTGGGTGATCATTTAGTGGCATGGCATAGCAAGAAACAAGAATCTATTTCTCTCTCAACTGCTGAGGCATAATACATAGCTGCCACTTCTTGCTGCACTCAATTATTATGGATGAAAAACATTATCAAATATGGGTATTACAGTTTCTAAGCCTATTTCTATTCTCTGTGATAACACTAGTGCAATTAATATTTCTAAAAATCCTGTTATTCACTCTCGTACTAAACATATTGCTATCAAGTTTCACTTCATGAAAAAGTGTTGGCTAATGAAGCGTGTTTACAGTTTATTACTTCACAAGAGCAAGTTGCTGATATTTTCACTAAGCCTTTATCTAAAGAATTATTTGAAAGGCTGAGACTTTGATTGGGAGTTATCTCTCAATATTTACTTCACTAATTTACTCATTTTTTGGCTTAGGGGGAGCTTGTTATAGCATTCGTTCATTCACAACTCTCTTGCACATTGTGTTTATTGCACTATTGCGCTACTTGTAGCTGGTTCTTCTAGTTATTAGTTGGCTTCTCAGTTTTTTTTCATGGCTTTTCATAGTCTTCTCCTTATTCTTTGTCATTGAGACAAAAAGGGGGAGTTATTTGTGTTTTACCATCAAGGACAAAGGGGGAGTTTGTTGGATCTCAGTTGTGATCATAGTTTGTCCCTGATGATAGAGGGAGTTTGTTGGATCTCAATTGTGATCATAGTTTTTCCTTGATGAAAAATCCACTTGATTTTAGTCTCATGGGTTGACTACTTCAGATTTGGTCTCTCAGGATCTTGGTGCTACTGCATTCATGTTTAACTATTAATTTCATATATCTCCTGTTGAGGGTCAAAACAACACAACATTAAACAAAATATTACTATTTTATTTCTCCTGAAAAAGAAAGACAACACATGGTAATCTAACTCCCAAGGTCCTGGTAATTGGTTCTCAATTATGCTGGTGTCACTCAATGGTCAATATAGCTATAATATGCAAGGGGCCTTTGCTGGTAACAAGGAACAAAACTGCATGAAATCAACTAATCTACATTTGGGGGGGGGTTTAAATAAAGATAAAAAGTTAGATCAAAGTTTTAAGATAGAACATAAATGAAATTTCTTAATGTCTAGACATGCATATCAATAATGAGTGTTTATTCACCTAACCACAACCACAACAAGATGCAATCCATATGATAAACTATACCACTACATACATCCATAGTGCTAATTCAATACCATCACCATTCACTAAAATTTTCTTCAAAACAAATCATTTACTCATCATTACACACATATCAAATAGACATAACAATAACTTCATTCATAGATAACCCAATGAGATAATCTTGAATCCGGTTTCCTCTCTTGATTGTCATAAAAAATAAAACATTTAGGCACAAAAAATCACTGGCATACAGATTGATCATGCATCATTAACCTTATCAAAAGTAGATCCAAGTTTAACAACATACAAATGTATAAAAAGTTGTAACATGTAACCAAGTTCAACTGAACTTTAAAAAAAAAAATCTCTACTAAAACATGAAATTCTAGAACTAATCACTATTGCTATCATCAGGTGGCTTATCTTTCTTCAATTAGCTGACCTTTACAAAATAGGACCAAATAGTATATAAAGACACCACATGCACAAGTTCCTCTCAATCATCAATTTAGATCCACAATATAAGGAGCTGGAACTAAACAAAGAACTAGACTGCTAATCTTGAGCTAGAACGCTGGAGTACAATGCTGCACACATTTTGATATCCAAAGAAGAAGGTGGAACTGAGGAAAGGAACTGGAGTTGAATCCACATCAAAGCCCTGTAAAGGAGGAGAAAAGGGGACATTGTGTCCAACAAAGAGAGCCAACTCATTTATGCATTGCATGCTCGAGGATATACTCATCATAATTGGAGAACACCTGTTGAAGGACATTAGAATTAGGCCCATCCAACCAATCATCTTCAAATTTAATTCTTTTAAATTATGCTAAAACGAATCCATGTACTTCCTTTAATTTGATTATTTCCCTCTTAGCAACCTTCACTTCTTCTTTGATATCCATGAACCTATCCAATAACAAGTCCTCTCCATCATCTCCTTTCTGCATCACCTCTTCAAATCTTCTGCTCCATTTATCCCTTATCTTATCTAAAGAAATACCATCCTTGGCTGAGGTATCCAAATTAACTAAAATAGCCACAATTGCCTCTAATTCTTCCATCTATTGATTCAAATATTTAGTCACCTCTTGAATCTCATTTTTATGCTCTCGAATAGACTTGGATTTGTACTCTATTATCCTTATAGTCTTCTCAATGAAATCCACATTATCCTCTTCAAGGATTGATTCCTCAAGTAGAGTCGACTGAGGCACCTGGCTAACATCCTTAAGCCTTCTAGCATATTCCCTATATTCCTCATCTTGCTTATCTAGATCTTTGGTGTGTTGGTCTAAATCCCATGCTAACTCAAGTGCTACCTTATGAATTTAAAAATATCACCAAGCACATCATCAACCTCCTGATTGAGCTTGTCAAACCATCTTTCCATCATTCCCACTTTGCTCCTCATTTTCACCAAATCATCTGCTTCCTTCTTTGTTAATAAAATTGGAGATACAAGAGCAACCACTTGTTGAGAAATTGGAGTAGAGACATCTTTCAAAAACTTATGCAATTGATCCAGTTGAGCCTTAAGCTCATCTTTCCTTTTTTTATCTCTGATCATCCTGGACTTAGTAGAGGAAGCCATAATACCAATCAAATTCATCTACTGTTTTCTTGCAGGCCTTCCCAAATTTACTATTCCCAATTGATAATCAATCATATGCATATCCTCCAGGTTCTTGTCCACCATTGGTATTGCGCACTCAACAATGATTTCTCCTATGTCCATTAGTTTGGTGGAGTGGAGAACCCTGGACTTCTTTTTAGGCCTCTCCTTCTCAATCTCTTTCATCATTTCATCCCAGTTTAAAGGCTGTGGTTGAACTATTTTCTTTCTCTCTAAGTCAAGCTTTAACCAAGTAGGAGCTGTGGGAGTAGTAGCTATCTGTGCTGAAGAAGAAGCAACAATAGTAGAAGATAGAGGTTGCAATATAGTATTTTCAGGCTGAGAGTCAACCTCTTACGCATTCTGTTGCTCTTTCTGTGCCCTTTCTTGTGCAAGCTTCTCAGCCTCTTCCTTATCCTTCTGCTCTTGCAATTTCTTTTCTTCCAATTCCTTCTTCAGACGTTCTTTTTCCAACCTTCTTTCCTCTAACATCTGATCTCGTTGCTTTTTTAGCTCCTCAACATAGTCCCATGCCTCTTTGGACTTCTTCTCATATTCAATAATCTTAGTAGCCTCTTTCTCTGTTTCCAAAAATTCTTGTTCTTCTCTCTTCTTAAGAGCCTCTTCTTGTGCCTTTAATTTGTCCTCGAGAGCTTCCTTTTCCCTTCTTTGAGAAACTTTCTCCTCCTCAAGATCATGAATTTTCTGTTGCAAAATCAATTTATCTCTTTCTTCCTTCATCTTGAGCTCCTGCTCCTTTTGTTGCTGCTACTAAACCAATTCACCAGCCTTAACTTTATCCTCTAGTTCCTTCTATTTCAATGCATCAAATTGTACCTTAGCATCAATCTCTTGTTGCCTAGCTAGTGCCTCAACTTGAGCCTTGGCATCTGCTTCTTTTTGTTTAGCTAATGCCTCAGCTTGAGCCTTGGAAATTTCTTTTGTTTTAGCATCCTCAAAGAGTTTCCATTGATCTTCCTCTGTTAACACATACTTTTTTTCTACATCAGACGTTACATCATGGGAAGCTACTGCATGAGTTTCTTTATTAGATGGGGTAGCCTCAGAATCTATTGCAATATCATGTATTTCTATTTTAGGCTCCTTCTCTTTTAACAACTCAACTTCTTGATGGAGAGTCCCCTTAAGCATTCCCTCACTTGGTTGTTCTGCAACAAGGGGTTGAGTAGATGCTTCTCCTGCAACATACGTGGAGGCACCAACTTTTGCAATGGCCTCTCCTTCTTGCACCTCAGGAGGATCTTGAGCTATAGCCTCCTCCCCTGAATTGGGAGGAAGAAATTCTAAAGGTTCCTTCAGAGGAATTCTTCTCTTTTTCCTTTTATATTGGGTATTCCAGCAGCTTTCCTCTTCTTAGATCCTTGAGCTTCTGGTTGGGTAACCCTCAAGATGAATCATTGAATGCTCCTATCTAACATTGGCCTTGCAATCTTCTTTATATCACTTAACTCTTCAGCGTTCCAATCCAGTGGGTCTAGATCCTTAGTGCCTATCTTCTCTGCATCATACTGGAGATCTAAGGTTACCCCATCATCAAATAATGTCTTAGGGATATCATATTTTATCCCATACTCTACCATGAGTGGGATAGGAAATCTTTCATAATTTTTACTCCTGAGATCATATTCATCCTAAAGATCCATCCAAAAATCTTCCAACAAATTAAAATGCTTATCAAACACATTGGAGAGCAAGGCCTGCATTTTATGTTCTGGATCAAAATGCAACTTGGAAGTGTATAAACCCAATTTTAAATAAAATAGTTCATCACAGACTGCTTTAGTTTCCACAATGTGTGGACAACTATACTCACCCAATTTCATAGGAAACTTACGACAACCAGTCTTGTGCTTGGTGGAAAATTTAAAGTTAACCCTGAAAGCTTGATATATGAATTCCATCAATACAATTTTGTTGCTACAATATCTAGGTAGTAGGTGGGCATGGCCATCAAAACCAGACAATCTGAAATAGGTAAATTTTGGGTATTGGATATACCAATGTCCCCATTCTGCAATAATGGCCATGGCCTCCCTACTTAGTCTATAACCAACATCTCTTGTTAACCTATTAATGATGACATACATAAATGCATCATTAACCCTCCTGTAATGTGACTTCGAGGTTTGTAAAGTAAGCTGGTCATAGTGTTTCCATACTTTATTTTTCCCTTGGGTCTCTCCCAATATGCCCACTGCATTCAATCCAAGAAAAATTCCTATCTTGGTAGCTGCATAGACTACATAAGAGGCCATAAAGAAACTCTTGGTTTCTCTCCCTCTTAGCATTTGATTATGAATGCTCTTAAACTCCACCATAGACTAGTCAAACTATTGTTTTCCATCCAAGATAGTCTAGATAAATGGAAACATTCATTCTTTAAATTGAGAGGCATCTCTCTTTCCGAACACCCTGGAGAACATCATTATTATGTCCCCAACCTCCTTGTAGAAGTTTGACCCTTTAGGTTGATTAGGAAGCTTAGTGAGAGACATCTTCTCTACCCTCATCCAAGTTTTATTCATATGATTTTTGTTGGCTTCCTTCTTATCACTGTAAAGCTTCAATGCTTCTGCTTAATTTAGTCACCTAGGTTTTTGGGGAGCAGGTACATTAAACATGAATTTGATAATTTGTGGTGTTAGATCAATGATAACATTTTCCTTCACATCCACACACTGCCAACAATAGGATTGTATGCTCCAACTGCTACAAGGATCAACTCGGGACACTGTTTAGACAAGGGGAAGAGTGCAACATGGGCCAAACCTGATTGAACAATCCTTTCAATTCTTCCTGTGACCTCCTCCTCACTGAATGTATCCTCATACAATTCCTCATAATTTAAAGGACCCAAATTGGTGTTAGTAATATCGGCCCAATCAAAATATACCTTACTAGCCATGAGGGTAACCTCCTTATGTTTACATCTTAGAGTATATGGGATTTGTTCCACCTTCATCTTCTTTGGTTTGGCTCCTTGCCTAGAAGTATCTGCTAGTTGGCTTCTTTGAGAAGCCTCTTCCAATGCCCCTAACATTTTCTAATTCTTGCAGTAAACTCTTGTATTAGATGAACAAAAGCATCAAAGTCAATTAATCATGTAATACCATTCTCTATCTTCTTAAGATAACTTTCATACTCAGTTAAATATTACTTTCATCGGAAGTAGAACCATAGAAGCATTTGGACTATGAAACGACATTTTAACATATGGCGGGGTCAGAATCAGAATCAAGACCAAATCATAACCGAGATCGGAAAAGGAACAAGATTGGAACCAGGACTCGAATGGGAACAAGAACTAGAAACTAATTACTAGTTCCAAGTTTGATATCCACTCCGGCTCCGGTTCCACCTAAGGACAAGCGCGGAGACCCAACATCATTAATAATCGGAAGTGGATCCAATTCAAGAATGAAACCCGATACCAAGCACTTGGGACACGTTCGGTCCTGAGTCCACCTTCGCAAGTTTTACCATAAAACAGGGTACTTTATTAAAGACATGGTCACAAGGATCTAAGGCCTGGGTCACATGATCGATAAGGAAATTAAAAACTAGAGGGACTTAACCCCACATCTTAACTGTACAAAGATCAATTTAACCCATAGGAACCTATTTTATAAAGGTTATCGGGAAAACCCTAGTTTGCTTGATATGTCGACTTAACCATTTAGGGAAACACAAACCCACCATGGAACACATCAAATCAACACGGGATCAAGATGAAACAGGGTTTCAAACATGTTTCAAACATTTAGAGTATGCACAACCCTAGAAAACGGAAGCCCTAATTAGAAACTAGGTCATGACACAACCCACCTTCCGCAAAAGCGACAACAAACAACAAAAGAAAAAGGGAAAAGAAGGAAACAAAATAGAAGAAAAAAAAAGACGAACAAGGAAAAACCAAAATAATGAACAAGACAAAACAAAAAGGAAGGTAAGAATTCATAGAAAAAAGTTCCATGAACAAATGAAATGCGAAGTCAACAAATGAAACAAAACAGGAAAAGAAAAGAGAGAAGAAAACCTACCTTAAAACACCCATGAGAAAAGACTGAAAACTTGGAAGGAATCGGCCAACGAACACACCCCCACAATCAATTCACTCTCGTCAAAGTTCTTTTGGCTCAGGTTTGCTTAAAAAACTCAAACAACAAGGATAATAAGCCAGTTAACCTTAATTAAGGTTTTAAAAAAAATGATTTCGCACGTGTGAAGAACCTGTAATTAATGCAATAAAGGTGGTAGGTCAGGTGGAACGAACAATGCGAACAATTAGTAGACTCCCATGGACCAAAGGAAAGGTAGACACGAATTCAGAACCAAAACCAAAACTGGAGCTTTTACAAAGCTCCAGGTCCTGATCCAACCCTGATTCCCTTCCCGATAAAAGGAACACAAACTGAGACAAAGACAACAAAAATGGAAAGAAGTGACAACGGGAAGCGGGGCCAGAAAAAAAACTGGACCCGGCCCAAACACAAACAAACACAAAAAGCACAAGGAAAATGAGCGGAGTGGGAATCAAAATGGGAACATAATATGGAAATTTTAGAAATTTCAAAGTTAGGTTCCAATTCCGATTCCGCTTTCGACCGGGAAAAAAAAGAAGAGGAAAACGAAAAAACAACTCAAGGGAGAAACAAACCCAAGAGTGCAAAAACACAACAACAAACAAAGAACAAAACAAGGAAAGAAAGCGGACCCGGAGTCAGAACCAAACTTGGACTAGGAACTCTAAAAAAATTTCTAATCTAGTTTCATTTTCGGCTCTGCTTCCGATAGAGCAAAAGAAAAAAAGACTTAGGAGCAAAACAAACAACTCCTAAAACCCAAACAAAACCCAAAGACAAATCAACTCCAAGGGGAACCATTTTGTTCCAAACTAAAATGGGGTGGTTATGCAAGGCATAACATCTCCTTTGTAGATGTTTATGTTATTTAAGTGGACTGATAGTGTTGATCATGATCATGCTACAAGATTTTCATCATCTGGAAGAGTATCTGATCATATCAGGTTGTTCATATTTTCAGCTTGAACATTCTAGGTTACAAGCTCAGTATCTCAGATTGATCAGTATAATCATGTCTTTCTAAAGACTCTAAATCCTTCTTGTTACATTCTATGGACTCACATTTCCTAGAAGCATTGGATTCATACTGGTCTCTAGCAATGTCATTTGTTTGATGGTACTAATGATATACATTTGGCTTACTATATGATTTGTTTATTAACAATCACCTTGTAATGTGATTGGGTATCAAAGAAGGCATTTAAAATAACCCTATCGGGTCTCCCTAAGCTTTCATTAGAGGTAATACAATTCCTATCGATCACTTTATGATTTGAGATAGTGTAAAGTCCGTTGAATATAATTCTTGGCTGATTAATGTGCAATTGATAGCCATCATTGGTCACTAACCTTGTCGGCATTTTTGAAAAATGTTGGATATGGAATAAAGTTTATTTGGTGATTATAGTGTATCAACAGTTTGTATGAAAAATTTGGAGGTAATGATGGTGTCGACATCCATGGTAAAAGGTTTTGACAGCAAACTTAAAATCATTATGTTGTTTTATTAAAACATGTGTATTGTCACTCTGGACTTCAAAGCTTTATTTTTCTTGGAAAAGTAATCGAATACCTTGTGAAAGCTTGTTTAGGGAAGAAGACATTATGTTGATTCTTTTTGCAAAGAATAGGGTTTTTGAACCCTAGCCACCATGGATGATTTACTTAGCTGCAATGCAGCTCTTGAAGCTCTCTCATCCAACACTAGAAGAGTTAATCGAGTTTGTTATAAGCCTGGACAACAAGTTAAAAGTTAGAAGGCAATACGAATGTTTTGATTTGTTGATTGTGAGCTAATGAAAGCTCGACTGTGGAAGTTGATAGAGAAGACTTGTTGCCATCTTCTAGCTGGGAAGTTGCAATGGTCTTCAAAAGGAATACATGGTATCTATTTTATTTTCTTCCACTGTGAATAGGTAAAGGCAAAACCATCATATGTTTTTCAGTTTTGCTTTGAGTTCTTTTTTGCTAAAATAGTTATTAAGGAGTTAAAAGACTCTTATTATTTGTGTTTTTGAAAAGCAAAGAAAGGGATCCATTTTATGCACAAGATGATAACTTATTGTCTCTCAGCTATTCGGCAATTGGCTATAACTGGTTATGTTGTAAAATACTTTTGTTAAAAATGCTTAATATTTAATGGTCATGCTTAAAAAACCCGTTAGGGTTTCTGGAATCTCATTTGGAGATTGTACTTACAATTATAAAACTGTTTGCAGTGATGCTTATGCATTTATTTTTTAGGAAGATGTTGCTATTTTTTTCTGTGTTATGAAGAAGAAGAAAAAGTGGTTCTTGGAAATATTAGATTTTATCTTTACAGTGATAAGAAGTTGTGTTACACTAAAAATATTTGATCTCTGATACTTTGTAATAGAAGATGTTGTCAATATTATACAACATTCTTCATCAGTGAAGTTATTGAAAATCATTATAATTCTATGTTGAGATTCTAGGACTACAATTACTGCACTTCTAGGGTTTTAACATTTTATTATGATCAATATTTTATGGAGTTGGTGCTCCTTTAATTTGAGAAGTTGTTGCTTCTGTAGTGATTGTGGAGTTGGTGCTCCTGATTGTGAAAGAGTTGGTGCTCAAAGTGAATAAAGAAAATATTTTCGAGTGGTTTTTATTTCCCAAGAGGGTTTTCCACTCAGGACAAATAATGTGTTATGTGATAGTTCTACATGTGTGAATTTTTCATATCTGTTTATGTTTCATCAAAAAGTCTTGAATGATTAGTAGTCATCATTTCTTCATAACTATTATCTTTTATGTCAAATCTCATGCATAAAGGTTTTGGTTAAAAGTAAGCTCTGATACATGTGAAAGTGTTGAGTTTCATTTCAATCAATGTTTCTTATTAGTTCATGGTTCAAAGCAATTTTAATTTTGTTTAAGCATAAATCAAACTTGTTCTTTATATGGTCATTTGTTTTTACATGATGTCATTTTTCCTCCTAATACAATAGCAATCAAAATTCTTGATGTTTTTTTTTAAATTGTGACTTAACTAAATGATTGATTCACCCCCCTCTCAGTGATTTCAGTCTTCCAACAGATGAAATATTGAAAAAAATTGAAAAAGTTTTTTTTTTTAGTATTAGGTAATTTTTGATTAGTGGAAAATTTCTTTACTTTTTACACCATTACATAGTTTAGATAGATTAGTCTTCATTTTACAAACATTGGAAACCATAAACTATTCCAAAATATTAAACAAAAAACATACACTAAATGATAAACCATGGAGAAAGCATAGTTACCTGATCATGTTGGATCTCTTTCTATAAGTTAATATATCCTTCAAGCCCTTTAGTAGTGACAAATTTGACATGTTGGATGAAGCCCTTAAGGATTTCATCTCACAAAGTTCATCCACTAAGGCTTGTCATAACAAATCAAAACAAAGAGAAGTTAATGCAATTACACCTCAACTTATCATCTACCCACTTTCACAACAACCACAAGTCCAAACCAGGCCTGCGCTTATCATAGGACCACCTAAAAATAAACCAAAACCTCTAGGTGCTATCTTAAACTTTGCAAGGAAACTCACTAGTAACATTTTTTTACAACAACCGAGTTACAATATCGTTGTTCACACATGAAATACAAGGAATAATAGGTAACCACAAACCATACCTACTTCATTACCACTACCTCTACCTATTTTTCCTAGTGTTCCTTATTTTCCTTTGCACAATGGAAAGGAGTATGATCTTGTGGAAAAACTTAGAAACACTCCTACTAATATTTCTTGATGGGATCTCATTCAAGCATCACCCAATTATCATAGCATGCTTCAAATTTCTTTACAACAAGTTGTGATCCCTCCGAGTGCACAACCAAATGATGTAGTACAACCTTAATTCAAGGTATGAATTCAGTCAACATAGACATTGTCTTTCATCAAGATGAATGACCTCCATTAGAAGTGAAAAAACAAAATGAGGCTTTGATGATAATGGTTTTCATTAACAAGTGTGGAATAAGACATACTCTCATTGATAATGGTTCAACACTCAATGTTTATAGTGTAAGCCTTCTCAATAAGATTGGAGTTAAGGGTATGTGCAGGATCATGGTGCGCCAAAAAGTGGCAATATTTGTAGGGTATGTGGCTGACGACTTTTTTTTCACCCAAAATTAATGAAACGAAAAGGGTTTTTAGAGGAGATTCTTAGCTTTCCAAAAATATAAATTATTATTTAATTTGAATTTAATAAATAATTATTATTCATTTTCTATTAGAATTATGACTAAAGTTCTTATCGATAGGCTGATTGAAAAACATCTATAACTTTCAAACGGTATCATATTTTTTGAATCCAAAAAATGCGTCACATTCTATGCTTCACATAATATAGGATTAAAAAGAAAAATTAAATTTCATGAAGTTTTGACCAAGTTAAGGTGGTCGATAGATGTTTTATATTTTCTAAAATTTGTAATAAAAATTCATAATTAATTATTTACTTGGAAAAAATTACAAAAAATATGCATCACATCCGACATGAGTCCTCTACTTGTATATAAAAATCTTACAAAAAATATTATCATTTTATTATGGTTGGTGGTGGCAATTACCCTACTTATTTTTCCCGAAATTTAAGTACTACTGCATTGAAATTTCAAATTTTCACCAAATAGATTTTATTTATTTTAAATAAACCTAGTATTTTAGAAACTACATTCAATTTTCTACAAATTCTATTCTTACATATTTTTGAAATAATATAGATAACTTATTCAAATATTTACGTCAAGTTGCCTAACACTGATGTTTCTGAATTTTTTGCCACTTAAGGGCCTGTTTTTTGCATGATGATCCTGCACATACCCTTAACAAGAGTGAAATTCAACCTAATTATTTATCTATAGGTGGATTTGATAATGTGGGGAAACAACCACTTGGTGTGATAACATTACCTATTAAAGTGGAGTAAGGTTACATTGCAAACCCCTATTCATGTCATGCCTTAATAACTCTCATATAATCTTCTCTTAGGAAGACCTTGGATTCATGAAATGAATGGAGTCCCTTCAACGCTTCACCATTTAATGAATTACATTTATCAAAACAAGGTCTACATAATCAAAGCTAGTATTTAATCTGAAACTTGTTTACAAACTGAAAAAGGCATGAAAATCCCTTTGAGAACATTGATACCATCTTCAAAAGTTGAACCTGTGAAAGAAGAAAAAGAGAAGTGTTTGTCATCAATCTCTAAACTATTGGATGATGATTCGGGTTCATTAGATTTTACACCTACATTCATGGGATAATATAAAGTTAGAACAAAAGAATCAAAAAAGGAAAAAGAAATAGCGGTAGTGTCAACACAACATGAAGAAGAATCATCACAAGCATCCAAGTTGACAAATTTTAACAAGGAAGAAGACACAAATTACACAAGTTATGATTAGCTTGATCATTAATAACCACCATCCTTGAAATCAATGGAAGCTCTTTATGGAAGAGGATATCAACTCTTGAAACAACTTGGCTATAATGGAAAAGAATGTGGTGCGAATGAACAAGGAATTTGTGTCCCTATAGAACCTAATAGACAGGAAACAACAAGAGATATTGGATACTATCCTTCTATGATAACAAAACCATCAAAAAATCCTTCACTCAATATTAACTCTATCACACAAGATTCTCCTAAGACACCTCTCACATTGTTGCATCTTGACTTAATAGATACCACAAGTTATGATACACAACTGGATTACTTTCAACATGATGAGGATTTAGCATAAATCTTAGGAGTTTACAATAATTTACAAACTCATCACTACAATTGAAGATTCAAATGTACCTTAAATACTAAGGGATTTGGAGATGAAGCTAAAACAAGTGATATTGAACAAGGTGAAGATCAACAAATTCCTTAAATTCCAAACCAAATTGCATTACTTGTGGGAGATACAATCAACATACCGATGGATACTATAGACACTGAAAAATGTCTTAGTCTGTGAGCATCATTTTTCTTGGTCTTCATCTCCGCATAATTAAATAATTTTAATTATTTAATTATTCTTGATCACATTCTTCTATTGATTAAATAATTAAATAATTATTTAATTAATTCACTTCTTAACCTTTATTCCTCTATGATCAATTAAGCAAATTTAATTGCTTCACTAACACCCCCTTTCTTCAATAATTAAACAAATTATTATTTATTTAATTATTTACCTTTCATCACTCATCTATAGTCAGATGATAATTATTATTTGTCTATTGACCTTTTCCTGTAGACATGTAAAATTGACCTAACACCTATCACACACTGTAAACAAAAATTTCACATAATCGACATCACTGTCATCAAATATCACTACATTTCACATCAATTGCATATGAAACCCTAATTTCCCCTATTGATTGAATAACATGAGATTATTTAATTAATTCACTTTTTTATCATTCTTGACAAATCAAATAAATTCAATTTATTTAATAAAGTCCTGAAAACCCTATTTATGCTATTAATTGAATAAAATGACATTATTTAATTAATTCACGTTTCTATCATTTCGATCAATTAAATAAATTATATTTATTTAATGAAGTCCTAATCTCACTTTATTTAATCTCGATTAATTAAATAACACTAATTATCTAATTACATCACTAAATCACCTCATTCCCCTAAGTTAATTGAATTATTAAATCATAATAATTTAATTACTACACTTTCCCTCCAAAATTTGAATAATTAAATCAAACTATTCAAATTATCATCAAAAATCAAATCAAACTAATGCAACTTTGTTTGCAAAAGTCAAACTTGATTTGCACGTTCAACCCCAAAATGAATTAATTAATTAAACCAATTAATTAATCATTTTCAACCACTTTCCTGATTGAGTAAATTATGATCCCCTAATTTCTCAATCTAATTTTGACTAATCAATCTATTCCTGATTGAGCAAATTATGATTCCCTGACTGATCAATCTATTCCTGATTGATCATTCTATTCCTCAATCCCATTGATCATTCAATCTATTTCTTCAATCACACAAATTGTGCAATCTATTTGCATAGATTATTCATTTCTAAATCCTCTCAACACCTCTCAACCATCGATCTTGATTCAACATTGCTTAATCCTGATCATTTGTTTCAAATCACTTTTTCCATATAACAAACCTCTTTCCTCACAAAAAACAATTAAAGAGTCAACATCATTTTGCACAATGAAGTACTGCCGACATTCACAACCAACATTGTTAGAGCTTCAACATACCTTTGATCAACGATTTGTGCATCAATATTTTACACACGAACTAACAAGGCTTTGCAGTGATACGAATAATGCAACATTAGGAAAACACACTCTAATACAGGATGGTAACACTATGCCTTTTCACGAATTCACGTATGATTTCATATTTTGATCTTGTTTTCTTGAATTTGGTAATAGCTTAGTTTCATTTCGTAAGTGTAGGAATAGATCTTATATTTATGTTCTCGATCATAGATTAGATTCTAAATTCAAGTACATTTATCTTGTTTATGTCTATGATTTTCCCCCTCACACATTTCCATTCTTCTATAATTAAATAATTGATGAAATTATTTAATTATATAGTGTCATTTCTTTCCCCCATTAAATAATTAGTTCAAATTAATTATTTAATGCCTCATTTCCATCTCTTCCCATTTAATTAAATTGATTTCACAAATTATTTTAATTAAATTCCCATGATTCTCCATCTTTCAAATAAATAATTTTAAAATTATTTATACTCCACTTGTCGAGAAATTTCTTTCTCTTGAAATAAATAATTTTATTATTTATTTCTTCCATTATCTCCCTCCACTATCTCCTCTTCAAATCTTAACTGTCAGTTGACTTTGGTCTCTTTTCAATCTTGACCCTTCATTTTGTAACCTCCACTCCTCTGTGTTGTATGTCTTCTTGTCCGTTGATCTTGAAATATTTCTAGAAGCTTAATCTTGACCATCCATTTGAATAGCTATATATAGAAGAAGCCTTCCTCCTCATTTTTCAATTTAACAACCACTTATCTGCAACTATCATGCTTACTATTTGTAGGTATTTACACATGTATATTATGATCTGAGGGAATATTTGCAAATGTAGATTGAGTAGAGACAAGAGAAGTTATTCAATTTCAATATGGGGAGTGATCTTATTTGAATGTTTGCATCTTATTCCTCATTTTGTTTGTTTTCTCTTGTTTAGATTGAATTTCTAGCTTAGAAGTGGTATGGTTGTCACTAGAATCTAGGCTGGTAGAGATTTCCCATCTTACATTGGTGAACCTAACATGAAGATAAGTTTTTGCAGGTTTTCATATGGAATTTTTTTTTTTGGTAGGTTTTCAAACAAAACAATGCAACTGAGACACACAACAACACAACTAACGAGGAACAACTCAATTGATAAAAGAAATGATGTAATTGTTAGGTGGGAATCCGAATTCAAAACAACGATGCATTCATGATGTGTAGTGACACATCTGTGGGTAGGAAACCAAATTTAAAATTGTGACACAATTAACATAAAATGACACAACACAGTGATGCAACTAAAGCTGAATGACGCAATCACCTGTTAGGTATTAAAAAATTTATGTTTTAAGTTTTCTTTGAAATTTCCCTTTTGGGTTTTCATTAGACTAGGGTTTTGGTGTGCTAACCATCTCTTTTCAATGTGTGGCTTTGGATTTTAGGAGTTTTTAAAACTATTTCTTGAGAAACAAAAATCAAGCCTTTCATCATTTACTTTAATGATAATCAATTTTTTCTTTGTTTGCTTTCAACAACTAAAACTTGCATCATATTCATAGGGATAAAATGAATAAGCATTTTTCATTCATACAGGTTTAAAATGAACAAAAAAATACATATTACACTCATGGGATCTAAAATGAACATGCATCACACGTCATTAGCTTAAAAATTACCCAGGTGTTGGTTTCATCATAAGAAAGGGTTAAAATTAACGTGTGTTTTTTGAGTCTTGTGGTTTGAATTTTGTCATTGGATGTGTATACTCTCCTCTCGCACCACTTGGTAATCTTGAGGATCAAAAGTATTCCTTTGGAACTTGTACAACCACTCACACATTTGGATTTGGAATTAAAATGAACCCCATGCGAGTGTGAGGCAAAGGCATTGTGTATGCTCTCTCCTTGTGCTTTGTGCAATCTGGGAGATCAAAAACAATGTACTTCCTTGCTTTTTATACCTTTTAGAGGGCCTGCCATTCCGCTTTGAAAGATGGGAATGAACCAAGCAGTAATAGAGCTAAGGACAAGCTACTTTCAAACCACTATATAAAAGATGTGTTTGTGACAAAAGTCATAAGCAATAGGTGCGAATGTGTCATACCAACAAGTGCCACCTCTAGTCTCCATGTGACATGCTAAAATATTTTCTTAGGAATGGATTGGGAGGCCTCTTGTTTGAAATAGTCTTGAGCTAATCTTGCTACATGTATGGCCACCTTGAATGAAATACCTTTCTAAGAACCAATTATTTTAGTGACCAAAATCCCTTTCACTTACTAGCGCAGGAACAGTTGTTTTGAAGTCGCCCTATGTTTTCACCATTCAAGTGTAGAGGCATAAATTCCTCTTTGGGGAATGAGACTTGGTGTGCCCAAGAAGTGTGTGTTGTGTAAGGTGGAGTCAATTCCATCAAGTCTCTAGTTGTCCACCTTGTTTGGTTGGCTAGAGAAATCCAAGTGGGGATCTAGCGAGTGGTATCTCTTGAAGCCTAGGATTGTGCATGTTGTCTATGAGTGTCATTATTCACATTGAAATCAAACTTTTTCACACTCAAAATCAGACCAAAAAAAGTGTTTGTGACTATATTATATGTTTTCCAAACTTCATCTCACAAAATTTTATCAAAATTAGTAAAGAACCTACTTGAAAACTAGGTCAAAACATCAAAATTGCAAAATCAACACTTTGTGAACTACAATTTCATAAAATAGGCATGCAACTTAATTATATGTCCCAACTACTCACTAGAAAAATGCAACTAATATCCTGCACCACATCTTCTAGAAATAGAGCCACAACTGATAAATTGAACTGTAATTTCTCATCAGAAACCCCCAACCTGAAATGACACATTTGAGAAAAATAGTGCCACAATTTCCTAATTACTAGAAATTCATAAAATCCTTGTCCAAAACAAAATCAATTTATCATAACAATGATCTTGACTTCCAAACTAGAGACTTGTAGAGATTTTATAGTCCATTCCAATCCTTCCATTTAGGGTTGCAATGCATTCTAGGTGCTTTCCTCATCCTTTTGCCTTGCATAAATTAATCCTAGACTTTAGGTTGCACTTACCTTTTAGATTTTAGACATAGGAATATTACTAAGGCTTTGGATAGTTCATGGTTTCTTATCAAATGTGTCATTGACCTTCATCTTTTATTCTTACCAACCTTTGTCATTTTAATCTTGGTCTTGAGTCTCAAACTTGTGTCTTAGTTTAGACTCACCTTGTCAAAACTATCATCTTGATTATCACAAAGGTCAATGACATTTGGGTTTGTTATCTTGGACCTACATTAGCTTGGTTACCATCCTTTGTCTTAAATTTTAGGTTCATATCCTTAGTGTCATCTTTCTAGTGTCATTTAGATTCACATCATACCCTTTGACCATAGCTTAATTATCATTCACTTTCACTTTGCATTCTTCTATCCCAAAAACACAAAAAACATAGTCTAATTTCATCTTAGCCTTAGTTGTATCTTTACCCTTGATCATTAATTTAGCATCGTTTAGTCTCCTTATCATTATCCTTCATCATTATTTAGTCTACCTTTGGTATCATTTGCATCCATTAGTTTCATTTAGGTTCATTAAGATTTATCCTTTAGTCATTATCCTTGCATGATCACCTTGCATCCTTATAACCAAAAAATCCCAAAATCATAGTTTAGCTTCATATCACCTTGCATTACCTTCCAACTTGCAAGTCTTACATGGTTGAAACAAGGTTACAAACTTAAAGAAAGGACATGGATGCCTTAAATGATTCCTTTTCTAATGACACAAACTTTGGATCAAATTCAAATCAATCTACACCACAAAGAGAAACACCATGAAGAGATCCAATTGACGCACTTGACAACCTCAATTTAGATGAATTCAACAAGAAATTGATTCCTAAAGAGATTGAAAGAGATTACCAAGATCCAAGGATTCTACACATTATTGATGAGCTCGTTAATGCCGATCCTAATAGATACTTTTATGAACTAGCCAAAAAGGGTGCTAAACTCCCTCAAGGCTTTGATTTCTCAGCCATTGTGGAAGGAGATACTCAAAATCCATTTGCATTTGGGATGCCATCTTCACAAAAAATGTCAACTATGCCACTTGTAACAACAACACACATGGAAACCACTACCACACATATCCCTAGTATCTCCACACTTGGAAACAAGATGATTCATGAGACAACACAAGGACACAATTTCACATTTGGAAGCTCATCAAATTCCATGGGTAAGGCCTTCACAAATCCTCTTTTTCAAAACACAAACCAAGGTCCTAGATCACAAGGTACAACACCCATATTTCAACATACAAATCAAGATCCTACACCTACATTTCAAAACATGAACCAAGGTCCTACATCACAAGGTCTAACACCCCTATTTCAAACCACAACTCAAGGTCCCACATTTCAAAACACTACCCCATCAAATCAAAATCCACCAAACAAATCCTAGAGAATCCACATTGTCCCACAAAGGATACCAAATCAAAACACCAACCAAGGGCCCACTCCTACATTACAAGGACCAAAAATTAATGAAGGACCTACCCCATAATTTCAAAACATTAATCAAGTACCTACACCATCTTTCCAAAATACAAATCAAGGACCAACCTTTCAAAATCAAGGAACAAATCAAGGACCTACACCAAAACTTCAAAAAACCATATCAAATACAAGCATGACCTTTGGGACCAATCTAAATGCCAATTTTTCTCCAAATAAAACCAACACAAATGCCACATTTACACATCAATATCAACAAGGTAACCAAGGTCCCATGACACAAAATTCCAATTCAAATCTAAATCGAACATATGATCTCAACACCAATGCCCCAACACACAATCAAACCAATACAACACCATCTATTGCAAACATATTGATGCAACAAATATAGGCCATACAACAACAAATGGCAAACATGTAATTGGGAACTAACAAGAAAACTTATTCCATGGAGGAATTGTGCCCCTATCCATTTGAAAAAAATCTATACATGCCACCCTTTCTCCCTCACTTCACGACACCAAATTTACCTAAGTACAAAGGGAAAGGAGATCCAATAGAACACATACGATAATTTAATACATCATGCATGGAAGTTGCATATGATCCCACCTACTTGATGAAACTATTCCCACAAAGTCTCAGAGGCCAACCCTCTATTAGTTTGCACACCTCCCTTCAGTGATTTGAACATGGGGTGAGTTGGTTGATAAATTCATTAATCACTTTTCCTTTAACATTGGAAGTGAAATAACCCTCACAAAATTATGCACAACCAAACAAGAAGAAGGAGAGTTAGTTACCTCATTTTACCAAAGATGGTGAAGTTTAGCTAGCAAGTTCCCTTGTCACATTCTTGAGAAACAACTAGTCACCATGTTTTTGGAAAACCTCAATGGAGAAATGATGAGTGGTCTTCAAATCCAATGTTGCACAACTTTTGATGAAATCCTTGAGAAAGGTGTCCTTATTGAAAAATTTCTTGTCACAAAAGGACTAGTCAAGGTACACAAAGACACCTAAAAGCCCAATAATGACAAAATAAAATATTGGTCCCAAAACAATAATGACACGAATGATGGAGTTGTCAACGCTAAAGTGATAAAAATTTTTTCCTACCATTCATCTCAAAGGTACCTCAACCTCAAACACATCAAACACATAAAATGCCCAAACATAAGGTCAAAGTCAAACATTGAACATAGTCCAAAACAACCAACAACGCAGAGGTCCTCCCCGCACCAAGAGAACATAGACCCAATTGTGTGAAATCATTGAATCAATCCTCAGGACAATTTTGCAATCCAATATCATCCAGCTACCAGAAATCAAAAACTATGAAGCCTCATTGATTGAACCCGATTGGTGGAAAGAAGACGAATATTGGGAATATCACTGTGAAAAAGGATATAAGTCATCTAGATGTTGGAAACTCAAAAATGTCATTCATGACATAATTAAACAAGGGATCATTGCCATAGAAAATTCACAAGGAAATATAAATGCTAACCATACCATATTTAAAACTCCCTTGCATGATCATGACAAAGGAAAAGCCTCTAGTTTAGGGAACAATAATAATACCAGTTATGCCATTGTCAAACATGATTATAGCACTATTATCCTTAACATAAGAACTTTTGATGATCTCATTGAAATCATTACCATAAACAAGACAAGTGCAGAGTGTGTTGTTACCACTTGTAGAACCAAGATAACTCTTCCAGGACCTCTTTCCAATCTGCAACCATGAATTCAGTCTAATCTCCTAGACCAACTAGGGAAGAATCCTGCACAAATTTCCATCCTGTAACTCCTTTGCATTTATCCTCAACATAGAGCTATCATTGATAGAGCCTTGCAAGAAGCATCTATACCTGACAATCTAGATGTCAATGAATTTCAGGCCATGGTTGGATACCTAGCTATTCCACATCATGTTACCTTTTTTGAGTAAGATTTTTCTGCACAAAAGTCCAATCATAATGATGCCCTACAGCTTGAAGTTTTTGTTAATAAAAATAAGATCAGACAAGTCCTAATAGATGGTGGAGTAGGTCTAAACATTTTCTCACTAAAATAGGTGAAAGCATTGTGGTACTTTGAGAATTGCATAGACCAAACCAAGAAAATTGTTATCAAAGCTTATGATGATATTGAGCACTCATTTGAAGGAGTAATTTCACTTCCTATGAGAGTTGGTCCAATAATTCAGAATACAGTGTTTCATGTCTTGGATCTGGATTTACACTACAACCTTCTCCTTGGTCACCCATGGATTTATGCCATGAAGGTTATCCCATCCACATACCACCAATGCCTCAAGTTTCCACATAATGGCACTAAAATTACTATTCTCGATGATCTTGATTGATTTTAGTATTGCTCTAATCTAAAAGGAATCATTGAACGTCAAGTGCCCATAAATTGAGAGACCTCCTCTTCCACTTCATCACACTACATTGATCCATCTGTCCTCATCAAATTATCCACTCCCTTCACCCCACCATCCAAACCCAAAATCCAAATTCAAGACAAAGGATGTAGAGAATACAACATGAAAAGTCTCTTTCACATTGGAAAGCTACCCAAATCGCTAAAGTATTATGGAAAACCGCATCCCGTACAACCTAAGTTTATCATCCATAATCCCTCTACTACCTTCACTAAATGGGGGGATTTAGCCAAAGAATCCTTGGATGACCACATTTATGCATGGCTATATAAAGAAGAGGAGGGCATAGAACCTAAGCAGTTACTAGTTGAACAGTATCCAAAAGGGTTCCTATTGATGAAGCAACAAGGATATGATGGAAATAGTGGCCTTTGCCTAAACAAACAAGGAATGTTGGAACCCTTACAGCCTCCTAAATTACTTAAAACCAAGGGTTAGATTTTGTACCAGTAAAAGTGACTATCCAAGGTATCAGATCACCTTTGAGTGAGGTTGTTGATGCTTTAGATGAGACTAAGACATCTGAGGAATCTTACAACTATGAAGCCGATTCTAATGAGTATGAATGGGATCTTTATCCTCCACTACTGAACTTGACCTTGATGAAATATTTAGAGAACTTGGTGAGTCTACCCTTGAAGAAATATTTGGTCAAATGTTTACAATTGGTTCCCCATAGAACCCATCAAATCCCCACCAAAAGATCTCCTTGCAATTGGAAGCCTGGATTGAAACCTCCTAGGAATCTGATGACTCTACTTTTATCTTTACCTTATCTTCCTACATCGTGACCCTTGACAATACCGATGATGGCTTGCACCTCATCTACCCGTAGCTAATAGACTGGGATCAACAAGAACCGCTAAGTTTGGACACATTCGAGAATGACAAAGCAATTGTTGAGCTCATTAGACTTCATGAAGGAATACCAAGTGGGGATCATAAGGTTGGCTTTGTCATAGAACTTAATAGCGCAACATACTTTTTTGAGGTCGTCCTTTCCTCTAGCCACAAAAGTGAAAATGAAAATGGTCAAAATAAAAATAATAGGTCTTCAGGTGAAAACCTCTCTGAGGCACCTGAGGATGGAGGACTGGATAGTCTCCCTATAGACTGAGAGAGATCACCATTGCTTATAGAAGAAACAAAAGAAGTTAACATTGGGACACAAGATAACTCCAAAATCATATTGCTCATAGCATCTTTGACCACTGAGGAAAAGCCTAAGTTTATAGCATTCTTTTTAGAAAGATGAGTTAATTTTGCATGGTCATATGCTAATTTACCTAGGTTGAACCCCAAAATTGTTTTATATCACTTACCACTACTACCAAATTCTAAACCATTTAAAAAAAACTAAGGAAAATGCACCCATATATTGCACTCTTGGTCAAGGTTGAACTAAAGAAACTCTTGGATGTCAGATTCATATGCTCTATTGACTATGTAGATTGGATATCTAATATTGTTCTTGTCACAAAACCAAATGGGAAAATCAAAGTATGCAAAAACTTTAGAGATCTCAATAAATCTAGTCCTAAAGATGATTTCCCCTTGCCAAATATTGACATCATAATTGACCTCACTATTGGATATGAAATGCTATCACTTATGGAAAAATTCTCGAGTTACAATCAGATAAGAATTGCTCCTGAAGATCAACAAAAGAAAACCTTCACATGTGCTTGGGGAACTTTCTGTTGGAACATTGTGCCATTTGAACTCAAAAATGTTGGAGCTACATATCAAAGAGCCATGACTACCACTTTTCATGATTACATGCATGTCCTTATGGAGGATTATGTTGATGATCTTCTCTCAAAATATCTAGAATGAAGTGGTCACCTAGCAGTCTTGGATAAGATTTTCACACAACTAGAAAAGTAAAAACTCAGGTTAAATCCAAAGAAATGTGTATTCGGGGTTCAATCAGGAAAACTCTTAGGATATATTTTCTCCTACAGAGGAATAGAGGTTGATCCTACAAAAGTAAAAGCTATCTTGGACATGCCACTGCCAACCAACATTAGTCAACTAAGGACTTTACAAGGGAGATTGCAATCAATCTATAGGTTCATTGGTCAACTAGTAGATAAGATTCATCCATTTCAACATTTTCTATGAAAAGGAACCCTTGATTTGGATATAGAAATGTCAAGAAGCATTTGATCAAATCAACAATTATCTATTGAATCCACCAATTCTTATGGATCCTATTGATGGAAGACATTTGATGTTGTATGTGACAACAACTACATCAACATTGGGGGAATTGATGGCAGAAAATGATAATGATGGTAAAGAACGAGCAATCTACTACATTAGTCTCACTTTGGTCATATATGAGTTAAACTATAGCCCTATTGAACGATCATGCCTAGCAGTTGTATTTGTAGCCCAGAAACTGATACATTACATGTTGAACCATAAGACAAAGTTGATAGCCAAAATTGATCCTCTGAAATATATTCTCAATAAAGTAGCTCTAACAGGAAGATTAACTAAGTGGGTTATGATCTTAAGTGAATGTGACATTGAGTATGTTGATCAAAAAGCAATATAAGGACAAGTGATAGCTGATCAACTCCTTGATGCACCAGTAAAGGTAGACCATCCTTTAATATCCGAATTTCTAGATGAATCCATCTTTGTCATAGAAACATGAACATGGAAATTGTACTTCAATGGATCCTACACAAGTCATGGTTCAAGAGCTGGCATTTTATTCATCACACCTCAAGGGGATTCCATTCCTAAATCATTTCGAATGGCATTTCCATGCAGTAATAACATAGTTGAATATGAGGCACTATTGATAGGACTCTGAATGGAAATAAAATGGAAAATCAAGGATCTTCAAGTCTATGGTGATTCCCAACTTGTGATCAAGAAAGTTAATGATGATTATGATACCAAGGATGAGAATTTGATTCCCTACAAGCGCATGGTTGATATTTTTAGACTATACTTTAAAGCTATTACCTTTGTGTAGATACTTAGAATCCAGAACAAGGCAACAGATGCAATGGCTACAATTGAATCTCTCTTGGAAATTCCTAACAATGCATCACAATATGAGTTCTTGGTAGAATAACTGTTGGTCCCAACATTAGATGTCCATGAAATTGAACTTGTGTGTGAACTTGTTGGTCTTGAATCCCCTTGGTACAAAGACATTTATAGTTATTTTCATGAAAAAATTATCCCTCTTGACTTGTCCCCCAATCAACACAAAATTTTATCCGACAAGCCTCTAAGTATGCCATCATTGGAAATACCCTTTACCACCGCAGCCTAGATAGCACCCTCCTCTGATGTCTCGACTCAAATGAAACACAAGCAGGTTTACAAGAGGCTCATCTCGATATATGTGTAGCTCACTCTACTGTTCCTACCTTGGCAAAAAATCTCATGAGGATGGGATATTATTGGCCTACAATGGAACATGATGCCTATCACTTTGTGAAGAGATGTCACCAATTTCAAGTTCATGGAGTCTTATACATGTGTCGGCTTAGGAATTGTAGCCGCTTACATCGCCATGGCCATTTTCTCAATGGGGACCCAACCTCGTAGGAAATATCCATCCCACTTCCACAAATGGAAATAAGTTTATCCTTGTTGCTACATAATACTTTACCAAGTGGTTCAAAGCCATCTCGATGACCTACATTATGGAAAGCAAATATCCAAATTCATCCTTAATTACATTATATGCCACTATGGTATCTCACAATCCATCATTATAGACAATGGTTTCCCATTTAAAAATCAAGATGTCCATGAGATTTGTGAAAAATATCATATCCAACACCATATTGCTACCCCTTATTATCCCCAAGGTAATGGTCAAGTTGAAGTGTCTAATAAGACTATCCTTAAAATCTTAAAGAAGACTATCAATGACATTGGTCGTGACTGGCATCTCCAACTCAACCTTGTTTTATGGGCCTATCATACCAGTGTTCACACACCTATAGGACCCACTTCGTACTCCCTTGTCTTTGGATCTGAGGCCATACTTCCTATTGAGGTCAAGTTACCATCTCTAAGAGTATCTATGCAAGGATTGATCGATTAAGAAGAATATTGTGTATCCCATCTATATGAGCTAGAGTTATTGGATGAAAAGAGACTGAATGCTTTGACACATTTGTAAGAATATAAAAACCACCTTCAACATAGGTACAATAAGAAGTTTTGACCTAGAAGCTTTGAAATTGGTGACTGTCTTGAAAGAGAATTTGAAGAATCAGACAAATCAGTTAAGCCTGAAAAGTTTGAACCTAATTGGTTGGGCCCTTATATCATCACAATAGCATATGGATTCGGTGGTTATTATCTCTCTATGCCAGAAGGTGAGCATTGCATAATCCCATAAATAGCATGTACCTTCATAGATATTACACTTGATTCTCAAAGTATCCCATCAAAAATTCAAAAAAGAAAACAAAAAAAAAATATCACCCTAATGAAAACTTGGGAAACAGGCGTCTTGGTGACAACAAAAAAACTAAAAAAATAACAAAAGTGGGAAAATTAAAAAAATAGTAAAGAGAAATAATTCATCCAAAAGCGAAAACTACTTCAGTGGCACCATGTGTAGTTAGTCTATGCTCCTCTGTCTACTATCACTCTACCTAGTCTTCCATCCTCCGCTCATCCATTCGCACATATCCTTTGTCCATAATAAATCTTTTTCATCCTTCTCATGGCTTGAGAACCACCAACATTTAGCTTCTTTCACTTACATGACCATCCTTTGTGTTCATTCACCACTGCCCCTTTCAAATAGTAAGCTGGTCTTATACTTGACTTGGGAAAATTTCTTGAATTATGTCTTCATGGGATCCGATGCAAGGTATTGGTATTACCCTTTTAAAACATCACAATCTAAAAAAATCATAAAACATCAAAATCCAAAAAACTCATAAAACATCAAAATCCAAAAAAATTGTAAAACATCAAAATCCAAAAAAATCATAAAACATCAAAATCCAAAAAAAATTAGAAAACATCAAAATTCAAAAAAATCACAAAACAACAAAACTTCCAAAAATAGAGTTAGAGTCAGGGTCTGAGTCTGAGTCATTTTTTGTTAGTAGGGTCAAACTACGTTGTCTCTTTGCATTTGTTATGTAGGAAAGGATCATCTTTAATGAGCCCCTGAGAAATTAGGTTTGTCCTTATAGGTTTGCTCAAATAAAACCATGGCTCAGTCTTTTGTCAAATAAAAAAAATTCTAGTCATGTCAAACTATGAGGTCTTTGCGTGTATAATGTAGGCAAGGCCATCAATCGATGAGCCCTTGAGGCCCTAGGCTAATCCTTTAGGGTTTTTTGAGTTTGGTTATGTTCTTTATCCACAAGCAATCATCATTAAAACCAAATATGATGCAAGCAAGGTGGTTAAAACTCTCTTCCCAACTCAAAATGACCAATCCCAATCATAAAACAACTCTTTTTATCACACAAGTCCTTCAACTTGACTCCAATGCACTCCTTAAGGCTTGTATCCATCAACCACCAACCAATGGAGATATCTTGTAGTGATGGCCATATAGAGGCCTATCAAACTTCACAAAGGCTCACCACAGACTCCGAAACAACATACCAAAATATCCCATAGGGTTTCTTTGACTCAACATTAAGAACCAATAAACTGCCCTAATTTACAAAGGAAGTCTCTTTTAGAAAGTTGAAAAACACCCAAAAACACTTGACAGTCATAATTTGTGTGACAAAACACCAAATTCTACCATTAGTTCTTAGGTTTAGGACCTCTAAGGTGTTGGTCTAGGAAACCCTCCATTTACTTGCAAAAGACCTATAGTTTATTGGAACTCACATGACTCAAGCTTCTCAGACTTCAAAATTGCATCCAATAGACTCTAAATGGTCTACACAAACTCACAAGACCAACACATGAAAAACTCTTTTACTATTTCTTAAAAACCCTTCATTGACACACCATTTTCATATGAAAACATGCACTTTTTAATCCTAAGGTGTCACCAAATCATACCATGTCAACTCCCCAACCTACAAACACATTGAAACACCTATCCTAAATTAGATAAGTCATTCCACCAAGCAACAAAAGAGGATAGTAGGTGGAATGACTAACAATCCATATTTACAACAATCAAACCCTTAATTCTGTATTTATAGGGCCGCTTTAGGAAAATGAAGAGATCTACAAAAAATCCTATTGAAAAGACTTAAAAATTGATTCAAAATAAATTTAGATCATGCCTCTATAGATTTTCAATCCACTTCAATCAATAACAAGGATTGTACGGGTCATACAGAGCCAAGAAAGTCCAGAAAACCAGAGAATTTGTAGAAATGGCGTTGTATTTCATGAAAATACTTTAAAAAATACTCTTCAACAACCTTGGTCGAGCCTTTTTGGAGGCCTTTATAGCTTTTACATTCATATTACAACTACCCCAACATTCATAACCATTTTTCAAACTCTTGACCTTTCAACTTCCTAGAAAGTTTCATTTTAACAATTTCTGCCTTTTTGACAACATTTACAATTTGCTTTTGCAATTTTGAACTTTTTAACACCTAAGACACTAACACCCCCAATTACATATTAAATGGTCTTGATAGACCCTATTTAGAAGAATAGACTCCAAATATCCCCATTCTATCCACCTAAGAACCATGACTCACTTACAAAAGAAAATTGGTCTTATTGACCTTATTAGACAAAAACTCATCACATCTAAAGCTTGCTCAATATCAACCTAGATTGACCATTGTTGACCATAGGTGCTCATGCACAAAAATCATGAATCAATAGACAAACATATCCAACAAATCTTTCATCTTCAATCAATCAATCAATCAATCTAATCATTGGTCTTATATCAGAATGGGACATTATGTTGTTTGTGTCATTCTATGTTGTGGCTTGTCTTTTATCAGGATGTGTCCTTCATTGGATTAGACATTGTCATTGGTTGATCTTGTCATTCACCTTAAGTAGGATATGTCTTTCCTGTAGCTAGGTGTTTATCAAAATGGTCAATCAATCAACTTTATCAGATGTGTCCCTTTCCTTATACAGCATTTGTCCTTCTTGAAACCAAGCATCATCACATTGATCAATCAAATCAACCAACTTTATCAAATCAATTCAAGTTTTTCACTTGGTCAATTAAATCTTGTCATCTTTGTCCAATTAACCTTGCCTTATTCAGGATGTGTCTTTCCTGAAACCTGGAATAATCAATCAAATCCCCCTTTTTCAACCTATCGATCAACAATCAATCAACTTTGGTCAAACAATCAATTAATTGATCATCTTGGTCATCTTGGTCAACCTAATCAATCATATCAATCAATCTTGTCAATCTTATCGACAAACACTATCTCTTTGAAAAACACTTTTTTGGTTTGAGTTTGTCTTATCTTTTTGGTTTTTGGATCATTTTACTAGCTACCTTGAGGATGTCCTGTCATGGATTTAGAGGGGTGATTATGGATCATGATCTCTTTTCTTTGCTTGATGTATGTGGTTTGTCTTGGCAAAAATACTGGGACAATTGGGTCCTTAGTATGAGTTGGGGCATTGCTTGTCTTTTGGCATTGTCTTTTGACTACTTGTCTCTCACAAATGGTCACCTTGCATACCTTGGTGTATCTCATACCATGGTGTTTGTGCTCCATTTGTGACAATTTTGACACCCAATGATGATAAAAAATAAAAGCATAAAATTCCATCCTTTGTCATTTCCTATCCACCCCTCCACCTTCTTTGTCATTTTCCATGCTAACATTCAACTCTTTCATGCTAAAATTTCTTCTATATGCATCTTGATGGAGTCTTGTGACACACAAAAATATCCTGCATTCAAGATCATGTTAGGAAGCATTATAGAAAGCATCACCGTCATAGACATTATCATCATATTAAGCCATATATATTTGCTCGAGTAAATACAAAACCATAGAGTGCATCCATATATCATTAACATAACCAATCATGACATTGCATTATGATCATATTTCATTTATATTGCATCATATTCCATATATACATTGCATCACATTCCATATACATTGCATCACATTTCATGTACATTGTAGGACATTAATCACATCGTTGTATATCACATTTTGCATTCACATTGTACAATTTTAATCATCACATGTATAGGCATCACGTTACATCAACATCAATTGCATTCACATATTACATCGCATCATAAAATTAAGTCATCCATATTGCATTCATAATCGATACATATCATAAAGGCATGAACACCCATAACATAATCATAAATGCATAAAAATCCATCATATTAAACCATCACACAATCATATAGAATGCTTAAATAGACACAATAAAAGAATAAACATCCATAGAATAATCATAATCATAAAGCACGATCATATAATACTGAATATCATAAACTGCCCCCCAAAAAATCATATCATATATCGCTCAAAATGTGTCATAGGTACAATGTCAAGATGTATCATATATCTCAAAATGGAGCTCACAGGCTTGATAATCAAAATACAGTGTCCATAAACATCATGTCAAAATATGCTCTAGCTTGAGCTACCTTGATCTCCTATACCTGGGGCATCGATGTCCTCTCCTTGAGGTGCGTTTGGAGACCTATGCTCGGAGGTGGATGGCCTGTCATATAGAGTGAACTATCTGGGGGCTGATGTCTCCCCACTCTTTGATCTGTTGTGGGAATGTCTGTTGTGAGTCCTGCTATGTGATCTACTCTGGGATTCACCTGAAATCTATGAGAATGTTGGCTCTCTCCTCTTTGGTGGTACCTATTACCAAAATTCCACCTACAACTCAATTTGGTAGAGCTGAAATAGTTATTTACATTTAAAGGTGAAGAGTGATCTAGCATATTTTTGCAATGCTTAAGCATTGCATATCAAAGTTTCCAATTGAGAATTCAGTTTTCATTGTGCAATGTGTTACAATAGAAAGAAATTGCAAAAAATTGCAAAATTTATTTCATTCATTTCTGCAATGTTTCATTCATTTTGTAATGAAATATACAAAATATTGCATAAGTGTTGCTTTTCTATACATTGGAAAGAAGAGAATAATTAAATGTCCCACACAAGCCATGGGAGTAGTTGAACTAAACCAGCATACAAATACATTATACATCTGAAGATGAAAGTAATGGAAGGAGCATATAATGAAAAATATATCCATCATTGCATGTTGAAGTTTTGTGTTGGTCTTTGTTGTTGCATGCTCCTTCTCACTTCTGATCTTCAAATGAACTCGCATCATGATAAAAGAGTTGGTTAGAGCTATGAATATGAATCTCATTATGTGCCCTATCAAAAAAAATATAGCATATGCCTATGATGCTTTAATTTAGTTGAGAAAGTATCAGATGCATGCAAGAGAGCCTAAAAATCAAAACATCACAAGAGCATTAAAAGCTTCATTGTTTTTATCTAACATGTTTGTTCACTGTGCAATTATAGGTGAAATCTTGTTGCTGATTCATTTTTGTTGACGTCATAGCATTGGGTACAAAAATGGGCTCCCACAAGGGTTGAGCCCAGCATGATTCCCCTAAGTTTCAAAAGGGGAATGAGATAGTGAAAAAACATTCAAAATGCTCAAATAAAAACATTTTTAGCTGAAGGCATATTTCATAAAGTGTCTATAAGAATAACTAATTCATTGCTCATTCACGACTGTCAAGTCAAAACAAGCAATGTGACTATCCTTTCACTTTGAAATGAAAGTCACAAATGAGCAATGATCTCATTTAAGATGGCTAAGTAATATGCAAATTGGGATAAGTGCACCTTTTTTCCATTAAGATTTTTGTTTGTATACAAATATTTCATGTTGTCATTACTTGGTTTCATGGAGTGGTGTTGTTATCACATTTTATTGCCGCCATACATCAATATTCCTGTTATTATGTTGTTTGGAGTGCACACTTTGAGGAGACAGTCACCGAGGGTTGGAAAAAAATGCTCACATAGGCGGGACAACAAGGGGTGTAATGTTCAGTGCTCACAAGAAGCAATCACCAAGAACTCATTGCAAAGAAAAATCATATTCATAGTGGGGAAGCCATCAAGGCAACATTGGTAAAGCACTTAAGTCAAAGGTTGCAAGTCGAAGTGCAATAATGAAGATAAATGTATGGGAATGCAGAACACAAGGGATAAAAGCATTCATCATTTACAAAAACAAGGAAATGAGAAAATAGCTATGAAGTAAAACTGATAAGGTCATAACACAAAAGAACTTATTGTTGTATTTGAGCAAGGGTAGTAAACAACTACAATAAAATCCTTTCATACTCGCATCAATTAGAAGAGGTTCAAAGAAGTAAACTGTAGACCTTTAGTGGAAGAGTTTGAGCACAATTATAAAGAAATGGAAAGCATTCAAGCATTTGAAATGTTCCTATATCTATGTTTGAGCCATTGAAAGGCACTATGCATTGTTTAGAAGATTAAATTTTCATAAAGACAAGAATATGCATATCAAGCTATAGCTGCCTACAACAAGAGCTAAAAAATGAATGAAGAGTACAAAAGGGATTTTAATCTCCATTAGTCATTAAAAGGAAAGATATTAACCTATAGAAAGAGTAAGCATTTCTCTATTTAAAAGTGCCTTAGAAAGAATTGATCTATAGTTTTAAGGAAATGCAAATTTCTAAAGAGATGTACATAGCAAGTGAAGTAAATGTTTTCTCACTAAATAGTTGTTTCTACATAGTGTCTATGAGACCAAAATGGAGCCTTATCAAAAGAGTTAAAACCCAATTCATTATTGAAAAGATGAAGAAACACCTAGAATATACATCTTCAATAAGGGTTTTCAAAATGCAAATCAGGTGTGAGCTTTCATGACCACGACCCAGAGGTTCTTTTTGTGTCTTTTGTTTCTAAAAGTAACTAAACCACAAGGGTTTTTATATGGAGAAGTGTTTGCACAACTACATGAAAATGAGAGAGCTTAGATTTTTGATACATTCTACCTAGAAATTGAGAGGTTGTGGCTTGAGAGTTTCTATACTCTTCTATGCTTTTGAAAGTGGCTAAACCCACAAGGATTTTGTATGGATAAAACGTTAATATTAGTGTAGAAAGAAGGAAAGATAACTCAAGTGCTATGTGAAGCCATGACTTTGAAGCATAAAAGCTTTTATTTCAATGGAACCCAGAAGGTCTTTCATTCCAAATAAACCCAAAATGACAGAAAGAAAAAGCATTCATTATCTTTGCACTCAATGAGCTCAAATCAAGCATTTTTTTGCAGAAAATAAAGAAATAAAGAAAGGTTTGATGGATGAAGGACTTACCCAAGCTTTATGTTGATTTCTCATAGAAAGAGCGCTTTCAAATCCTGTAGAAAATAAGCTTAAGAAACTATTCAATGGTGGTCTCAAAGCAAAGGAGGATTCATAAAAATGTGGGAATGAAAAAAGTACATCAAAAAATACAATAATGGCCGTGGGTAGGAGCCATGAGGAGCTCTAAAATGCAGAAAATGTGAAGTTTTTGTATTCCCCATGAAAAGAAGCCTCACTTGGTAGTTTTCCCTTTAGAAGGATTTGACATGAAAGCATCAAAGATGGAAGGGCTCAAGCTCTAAATCCTAGCCTCATGGTGGCGCTACAGAGATGTCTCCAAAAAACCAAGTGCAAAAATGAATGAGAAAAAAGTGGAGCTCGATAGTTTTGTTCTAGGGTTTTCCATATTTCCCTAATTCGACCTTAGTATTTTTTCCACATTGATTTTAAATTCAATTCCTTAACTAATGCCTTGGCCCCTCTTTTCTTAGGTCGAGCCC
The DNA here is from genome assembly GCA_007258455.2 of Sequoia sempervirens. Taxonomy (NCBI): domain Eukaryota; kingdom Viridiplantae; phylum Streptophyta; class Pinopsida; order Cupressales; family Cupressaceae; genus Sequoia; species Sequoia sempervirens. Next base: position 3,975 of record VDFB02099739.1, on the reverse strand, counting down.
TTTTGTCATGCCTTGGTTTATTTTATGATTTTTATAGAAAATGAAATGGCAATGCCTAATATTGTATACTTGGTGGATTTTTGATCAAAACCAATAGTTTCCTTGTATTATTGCAAAAAATAGAAATCAAAGCCAAGTAAGGTGAATTCAAGCTCAAGTCTTTCTCCTTTCTATTTTTTCAAAATCAAAATTGTAAATATTTTAAGGCATTATTTAAGCAAGGTTCCTATAATTTGCTTGAGTAATTGTCATTAAAAGCAGTGAAATAAAGCAAGTGTTAGGTGACCTCATATAATATTTCTTTTTTCAATTTGAGTCCCATTTGAGCAAAATAGGAAAAAATAGGTGAACTGAGCTTTCCACTTCTAATTTTTAGTCACAACTGAGTGCTTTTGAGTCCTTTCTAGGTCAACCCTCTTGAGAGGGAAACTTTCCATCTTTTTCATTTAGTTTGGAGGCAGTTGGGGCCCTATTTTGGAGGTTTTTTTCCCTTGTTCAAAAATCACACTAGAGTTATTATTTTGAGGAGTAGTTCACTTAGATTTTTCCTTCTCACTTTTGGAGACATATTAAAGGATATATTGGAGGAAATCTTAGTTTTTTCTTAGTTTAGATTTGCTTCTTACTCTTTTGATCATTTGTAGAGAGCTTTGTAAGCTTTGATTTGTACTCATATTGTGATATTTTCATACTCCTTTCAGAGCAATAAAAATAGCAGAGCATTTCTATCTCATGGTTTTGTCTCATTTTTGCATTCAATGGTTTGATGTTAAATTGTGATTCAACTTTCAAATCCTTTTGCATGTCTCATTATTGCAAGTGTGTGTGCAGAATTTTCATTGTTATAAAGGTTGCACATTGCGTTTAGTCTCAAACCTTCATACAAATTACTTATGTGTTGCATTGTTTCATCTGCATTTGTGAAAGTCAATGTTTTAAAATTTGATTGTGAAGTTGAGTTAGTAGACAAGTAAAGTTCTAGTGCATCACCCATTATATTTTAGGATTTTCATTTCCAAGGTTATCCTTCTATCCCTTTTCCAAATTTTTTTATTAGTTTAGGTGATCTACCAGGGGAACCAACCCTCTCTAGAGATTTATTCTCATGATAAGTTACCCACAACTTGAGAATGTTTCCATGTTTCAATAGGATATTTAAGTCAAATATTAGTTAGGGTGCAATCTTGATTGAAAAAAATACCACCCTCTCATTCAGATCCCTATAATAATGCATCCCCTTGCTATCCCTGTCATACTCTCGTACAATGTCTACCACTAATCCACTGCATGTAGTTGTAAACTCTAGCATCCTTTGGTCAATCTGTTGCTAGCTGATGATGAGTAGGTCCCTTTCTATTTGTAGGGTATCTCTCTCTCTCTAGAGAGTGTCTCTCTCACCTTAAGGTCATTTCAATCTACTTGCACTATCCTTAGCTCTGCCTCTAGGGCCTGTACCTGCACCTGTAGGGTGGCTATCCTTAGCTTTGTTGTGTCCTCATATAATCCAAACCTCATCTCATCTAGCCCCTCCTTAACATCCAATCCAAAAATAATCCTCTCTTGGAGGACTCTCTCCACCTCTCCCATCACTACCTCCTCCACATGCTCCTTGTTCCTCTCCTTTGCATGCTCCTCAACCTTTAGGTGTGCCACCTCTAGAGCTAGTATCTCTACATGCTTCTCTCCCTCTTCTACCACCATCTCTGTTGTTGACCTACCTCTGGCTAATCCTCCTCCTCCTCTCAGATTGGTGAGAAATGTCCCACCATCTGCCATCCTCCATCCCTCCTCCTCCAGTGTCGGTCTCCTCCCCGGCCTCCTTGACCATCTCCTCCATCATCTAATCCTCCTCTATCTTCCCATCCTCCATATCCTCACCCTCCACCCCTCCACCCCTCCATCCCTTATCCCCTCTCTAGCCTCTCGAGGCCCTGCCTTTGTGCTCTATAGGCACTGGCTTCTCTAGATCTATGTATGGTGCCAACCTATGTGTCTAGAACCATATATCATACTTAGGAGTCATCCCTGCATCAACATTACCCCCTCTCCATCCCCATTGAATTGAATGTAGAGCGTTAATCTCCTACTTAGCCGTGGTCATTGAAATCTATTGTCCCGACGGATGCATCTCTCAAGACAACCATGCAAACTCTATTGTGCCTACTGGAATACCCTATCTCTCTCCAAACTATTATTTGATGCGCTTTGGAAAATGTCTCAATAATATGTTGAGACTATATAGTCTGCCCAATCAAGTACCTCAACTGACGACACCATGAAAAATTCTCATCCCCTACCCACAAATCACAATCCCTGTAGGACCTCTAGACAAAGCTCACTAATGTATCCAGGTCATGTCTCTAGTAACTTGTGTCACCCACATGTTTGAGTGATCGCTCCCTAATATATATATACATATGGAGTACTTGATCCCAATTGTCGTACCACCAATGGTCGAAACACTACTATATGCTCCCATGCCCATATCATCAGCAATGTGACCTCGCAGCTCAAGCTTTGTCCCCCTCTATATGCAATATCATGGAATTGGAAATATAACATACACAATAGGTATGGTCCCCATGCATATAATGTGTCATCCTAGACCATACCTGCTAGCATATCTCCCCAGCCCAGTGGGAAACCATGACCTTTGGGAATCATCACCCTGACAATCAATGTACACAACACATAGTTATATCTATCATATCTCTCAACTAGAGGTTCCCATCTGATATCATAGCCCTGGATGCCAAGCTCTAAGTCATCATCACAATCATAGTAGTCATAGAAGGCCCAAAATCCTTGAATGGGGTCTTATTGTACCCACTCACAGTGAATTGGTAGCTGTAGAATCCTGTAAACATCCTCTAATCCCACAATGGCCTCCCTGGTTAGTAGATGGAAACTACATGTCTCAGAGTGCCACTACTCTACCAGCGCTATCAACATGCCCCTCTTTTCCCTGATAGCGAGCATATAGGTGACATAGAATAAGCCAAGATCCAATAGTTTCAGCCTCTCAATATCATCTAGTTGGTCCCATTGTCAAAATGTATCCAGTCACGACTCCCATGTGTAGATAGGGGGTAGTACAACCTGAAGTCATCATAAAATCCATCATGTCAATCTAAATTATTCATTTGACCTCTTGGACCTAAGTTGTGTTGGATATTTCTAATGTGTGGCTATCATTGATGTCAACACTATTGGAATTAATGTCTTTAAGGCTGTATATGTTGAGGATATTGAGCAAATTGTAATAAAACAAGTTGCAGGTTGTCAGTGATGCAGTGAAGTTTAGTTTGTTGGATAGCTCAGTATATTGATGATAATAGGTTTTGGATTAAAGGGTTTTTTGTCAAGTACATATAGTCTATCCACATAAAGTTTTAGAGATCCACATGTAGATTTGATAGAGTTATGAGTATTTGTGTTCAGAGAGTTGTTCTTTTGCTTCAATTGGTGTTCCTGAAAGAAGATAATGTGATTTTGGTAATTTGAATTGTTGTGGATGTTTTTATGGTGATTCATGATGCTTGTGGATGTTTCTAGATCGTTCTCTATCTATGTTGTTGATCTGCATTGATTGTTGTGCTTGCGATTGGTGATTTTCTTTTGTGAAGTTCATGTTTTTCATGTTCATGGCCGATAGGGTGATTGTAGCATGTTGTGGATCTTCAAGGCATAATTGTTTAAGGTGTTTCATGTTCAAGGATGTTGTTTTGGGTCCTTACTATGTTGTGGCCGACATTGGTTAATGTACATTGATAATTGTTTATTTATTTGGGCCAACAGTTTGTACTCATTTTATATTTTGTTTAAGCTGACATGTAAATGATGTTATCCTTAGTTGTGGATATATATGAGTGATTGTTTATACCATTTGAAGGCATGTGATGTAGTGGTGTGTGAGTGGTGTGAAAAGTGTGCGAATTCTATGTGCGAATAATGTTCTAATCTTTCAAAGGAAAA
>VDFB02099738.1:0-22881 GCA_007258455.2 Sequoia sempervirens | reverse complement strand
CAATGTTGATTTGCAAATAAGACAACCAACAACATGTGTTGACACATATGATTGGTATTATGAAGGATACATAAATACAAAAGAGTTCCAAAACAATAGTACCAAGATGAATATATGGGCAAGAATTTGCATGGACAAAGTATGGAGATAACAAAAGAGAATGTGGAAGATGACCTGTCTCTTCAAATTGAAGTCATTGGGAAAGAGTGGCTTGTATTGACAAGAGGCGAGACAAATAGTGCAATTGCTAATGGTGAGGTAATATCTTAGTTTCCAAACCCCTTGAATATTGTTGAAAATGATTTTCTTGAATATGCAATGATTGCAATGGAGAGGTATGTAGAAGCCAAACAACATAGTGTAGCAGCAGAGACAAGTAACATTTTTAACACCATCATTAATTTCTCAAATTTTGTGCATACTATTGTTGGAATTGGTTATTGTTTAAGGGAAATGCAAAAAGAATGGGAAAGATGCAGCAATGCGAGGCTATCTGGAGAGTGGGTGAAATATGTTGTAGATGATGAGATGGGGTGTGGAAATGGCAATTTTACCTGGAGAGCAATAAGTCAAGAGGGGTTAATTATTCTTATAGTTTGGGATAATATGAAGCCAACTAGTGGAAAGAGCAGTTCAATGTATGGAAAAACTATTCCCGCCAAATGTTGGAAGAAAAGAAAGAAATAATGGTTATGGATTGTTGTTTATAAGCATAAGGGGATATGTTTCAAGTGTCTAGAACTTGAAAGGGTAGTCCTATTACCCAACTCCATAGAGTCTGATGCAAGGTCATTGCTCGGGTTGCAATTTTTAGTTTAGTTTAGTTTAGTTTAGTTTTCTAGTTTTAACTCCTTGTTCCCTCTGACATGTGGCAAATTAGATTTGGTAGCAAGACATTGAATCTTGCTTTCTCATTGCATAATATAGCAATGGTAGTTACAACGATTCAATAAGGGGAGAAAGGCATTGAGACAATTCTTGGTGTGAAAGTTTCAACCTATGGAGAGGGGTCAATGGCTTGCTTTGCATGAAGCCGAAAGCCGGTTATGTAGAGAAATAGGGGGTGAACTGTTCTTGGAAATAAAAGAAAGGAAACGATGGAGAGAGTTTTGCCAAGGAAGAAAGAGTTCGACAATTTTGAAAGAGGCCAAGCAGTTTTGTGAATATGGCAACACTAAGAAAAGAGAACAAATGACAAGAGAAGAGTATTGATGAGTTGAGGGGAGCTAAGTTGAGGTAACAGTAAGGGCAGATTGAGCAAAGGGTGGCGATTGGGTTGAAGACATTGAATATTGACTCATTTTGAATCTTTGCACACATACTTTGTACAATATTGTATATCTTTAAACTCTGTTTTTTTGTACTGAAGATTGTCAATTTGGAATTTAAATCAATAAACATATATTGTTTCGTTCTTGGCTGTTCAGAAGCTTAGTTTTTTTGCTGCCCATTACTTGAATGTGGTTTGACAAAGTTCTTGGTGCCCTTGGTAAGGAATGCCCATTACTTGAATGTGGTTTGCCAAAGTTATTGGCGCCCTTGGTAAGGAATCTGACTAATCGTTTGGAGTAGCTTACCATAGCTTGTGTTTGTTGTTTCTTCTTGTCCTTTGATATTTGTAGTATTTTTGCTTATCTGTAATTAGTCTGCCATCACATTGTGGGCTACATTTCAAATAGTTATGACCTTGGAGAGAGTTATCCTTCAATGGAGACACAAACTAGTACAAGTTAGATTCAAAGATATGTTAATAAACATTCCAAATGCATAGACATATGGTGACTAGTAAGTCCTTGAGGAACAAACAAGCATCTTTATCAATGTTAAGGAACATTCATTATTTGATGAATCGCCATACTTATATGTAACCATTAATATGGTCATACTTTGTAGCAAAAGAATGTTAAAGTTGTTAACTATACCAATTGCACATAATGTGTCTACATATACCAAGTGTAAAGAACTATGTGAAAATGAAGATGATCATTTAGGCAACGAAGTACACTATTAATTATTGCACAAAGCATAATGCTCGTCTACAATTTATGAGTCCATGATGGGGCACATAATATTATAAATAATATAGTTTATTTTGAAAGTACTAAACTGCCTGTTATTTTGTCTGAACATTAAATTTACTAATTACAAAGGTGTCCATGGGACATCAATAATTTGAAGTTTGTCCATTTCTACCAGCAACAAGGGGTAATTGTATACAAACTGCAACCAAAATGGCACATCTCTAACTATACAAAAATCACAAGGGCTAACACTAGAAAGGGTCACAATAAATATTGATGATCTTGTAGGTTTAAGATTTACTGCTATCTCCGCAATTAAATCTCTCAATTCATTATGAATATCACCACCATTCTCATTTGTACACTACTCAAGGGTGGTAAACATGCCATCTAAACAATTAGAAAAATAAAGAGCAGCAAATACAATTCATGTCTCTTAGCTGATACTCAATGAACTTTTTGCACTATGATTTCTTATATTATGATTTATTCTTTCTACATAAAATAACAATGCTCATTCTTATCTATAAGATCATATCTATCAAAATAAATCTCTTCATATGACATTCTGTTCATGTTAATAACTATTATGTATATTTCTATAATATAAATAATGGTACTCATAGATTTGACTTTTTAAGGTGTTAAAATCATGTCATGTTTGACTTCTCAAAATCTTGTTAAAACTTGTACCATTCAATATTCATATTATACAACTACAAATGAAAAAATTAAACATATAACAAACCGAACAAAACATACAAATTATTTCTCCAATTAAACTCTAAAATTTGTGCCTATTGATCAATCAATAACACCTCCTGGTGTTTTTTCTAGTAATTAATCATCCACACATTGCTCACAAAGTAGAACCAATCAGCCTAAAGAAAGATCTCCCTGTCTCACATAACAGAAAATGCTACTAAAAGAAATGAAAACATGGCTCTCCCAGCCCCCTTTGGCAACCTTTGGCATGGCTTGTATTTAAACAGCCAAAAGCAGAGAGAAGCAAACCAAAGAATTTGGCACCTCTAAAATATGCTTGAAGAACATCTATAGAACACAAAATCAAGATCAAAATTGCCAGAAACTAGATTTCAAGATCAACATAATCAGAGGGACAAACATAAACATTGATATAAAAATTTCCATAAAATATAGGCACAAATTCAAGTTTCCTAAACCACTAGACATCCCAGTGACTACACGCAATCATAATGCTAGACTATCTCGGGTTTGGCGCTGGTTTGATGCCTAGGGAGGTACTCTCACCCACCTAAGGTCTGCAATGAACATTTGTTTTAAGCAATAAACAGTGTTTCAAAAACCCCCTGATGATACATCTCAGGTAGTCATGTTTGTTGTATATATGTATGGTTCTTCAAATTTTAGTCTTATATGAAACGCAAAAGAAGTCAAATGGAAAAACCCAAATTCACTGGTCATGAACAAAAATGGAAAAACACAATCAACTTTGAAATCTTCAGTAATCTTTCCATCAACCATAATTGTTCCCTCTCTTTTTATACACACACACACACACATTCATAATCAATCCCACCCCTTATGGATTGAACAAATCTATACTATAATATTTCTAGTAGACCTCTTAAAGTGACAGGACTACTAGCCGGAGCAGCTACTTCAGTGGCAATTTTTAGGTCTTTTGTGAGCATTTGTACCACATCCCTCATTACAGGCCGACTTGACATCTCTCTCTGAATGCACAAGCGTGCAACCTCACAGACCGAATAGAGTTCAGCAAGTACTACATTATTTAGTGCCGGATCAATCAGTGCCACTGTCTGCTCCTTTATTTGCAAAAACTGTGCTGCCTGCTTAGCCAACAAACCATTTTATTGTTAGAGGATTTATAGGAGGTCCTTGCTAATATTGGATCAGGCATCCTATTGAAATAAAAAGAAGTTGGGTTAGAAGCAAATTGACATACCCAGTCAACTAGCAATCCGGTTTCCTCACTAGATGGTAACCTCCCAGTTACAATTTCCAGCAGGAGAATGCCAAAAGAATATACATCTCCTGCACGACTATAAACACCCTTGTGCACGGTCTCTGGATCTACAGAGGCGCCTGATCTTCTAACCAGTGCCAGCTCTGAGCTTGCTATAATCGGCACCTTCCCAATACCATTTATCTTCAAATAACAAAGCACACAAAACACATACATGAGAGGTAGGGATGGGAATACAAAGAAACAAAGTAGTTAACCTCTCCATTTATATTGACTGAAAATGTAATAAACGCCCTACTAAGAGTAAATCCTTATTGTTTCCCTCCAAAAGCCATGTCTCTAACAATGCCTATATGAATCTAACAGCATAAAAGTACTAAAAACATTCCGTCCAGGATCTACAGAATGGAGGTAATTAATTGAAATTAATTTTATGGCCCAATTTAAGAGGTAAATCACCTTTGCAGCATAATCTTCTGTTAGAAGAATATTACTTGATCGAAGGTCCCCGTGAATAACAGGGGGATCACAAGAATGATGTTGGTATGCTAAGCCATATGCTATTCCAGTGATAATTCTCATCCTCTGCTTCCATGTGAGACGTTCATTTCCTGTACATACTACAGACAGTAGCTGGGCAATGAGTCATAGTCTGAACTGAAAAATTTAAGATTGCAACTATAAAACTGTACAGAGTACATTGCATAAACTAACCCTGAATTACAAAGATGATTACATATGCAGATATCCAAGTTGCACACCATGTAAATTCTCAAAGAGTGTTCCATTTGAAGCATACTGAAAGATGAGTATCCTGCATATAATAAAATATAATAAGTCATCTCCATAATAGCTTCCGGGAACAGTGCTATGAAAACTCCAAGCCAATAGGATTTATGGGGAAGTATTGCTTGCCTGCAACCACCATCCTCGCAATATCCAATGAGGTTCACCAAATGCTGATGACGAATGCGTGATAACAACTCCAACTGTTCCATGTTCCATTGCAGGCAAGAATTGAGAAGCAAACCGTTTTGTTAGCTATATTTTTCTATATAAAATTGGGGCCTATTTGAATAACAAAATTGAAACTGAAGAGAATATTCAATTTCTATTAAAAGGTTTCACCCTATTTTTAGCCTATAAATTTACTAATGATACTAAATTGTACAAGCAGTTTAGAATAACAATTTCAATCAACAAGCCTATATTTGAAACTTGCAAACATCTAGCCTAACTTTTGTATGCAAAGAGATGCGTAACTTTATGGTTTTGGTGAAGAATAGCCTGGTTCACTAGAGTACTATATCTACCTACAAGGAGAAGCCAGGAAATTCAGATTCAGGGACAGGGACCGCTCCAGTATTCACATCTCGCGGTTACTATTTAAATATAACATTTCTATAGCCCTATTCACAGACTCCTGTTCCTCGTTTCTAGTTCGATCCGTCTCTGTTCCTACTTCTTGATGGCTGATATAAGTGCTCGAGAACATAACTGTAAGGTGGTTAGGTGCATCCTTTCTGGTCAGTGTAAATAGTTGTGCTTAAGTTATTGAACATCAGACCTTGCGGCAAACAGGATACTAATGAAGAGAAAGCAATCTAGGGGTTTCCCAAAAATTACAAATTAGAGATTTCAATCTCCTACAATCTATATCATTTCCAACTCATATCAACTGAAAGGGTAGGTTTTGGTGAACCAGGTAAATGGGTGGGTGTACTTTTACCTGCCAAGCAAAGAGTTAGTGATCCAATAGTCTCAACTCTGTGCACCTGGTAAGAGGGTTTTGCCCTAGCTGCTAAAAATGACAAAACACACCAAAACCTAGACAAAACACACCAAGCCAGGCGAAAGGAATTGTCCTAATTTCCATGGTAGAAGAGTGCAAACATGTGAAACGCAATACCAGATTTGACCTTCTAAGTAACCCTCATAAAATGCATTCCAAACTCTCGAATCTGTTTTGAAAAATAAGCCTTAAAGGTCCTACAGTAAAGAAAGCCTTTCTTAACATTTGCCATGAAGTTTTATACATTTCTCATTAAATGATGGTGGGTTCAATTACAAAAAAGGAGAAATCTTACATATACCTCAGTTCTCATTAAGCAAATAAAAAGTATTACATAAGTACCTGAAAGCGAGAACGGGCTTCAACATCAGAAGAGTGCGCTACATCACTCTTGGGCACCTTGATTGCTACCTCCATGCCATCTGGCAATATTCCTTTAAACACAACATTGGTTGTTCCTTCTCCTACCTTATTACTAAACCCCTCGCTATATTTTTGAATTTCTTTCAATGTAAATGCTTTTCTATCTGCATAAACAAGCAACACATCAATTAGATAAAGCACAGACAGATACCCTTGGTGAACAAGATATGAATGCCTATTCTCGTTATAACCAGGCCACCACTTAAGTAACAGTACAAACAACAAAAATGCGGTTCAATTCACCTCTGAGGCCACTCTTGGGTTTAGTTGTTCCGCTTTCTTCAGTGGATAGTAAGTGCTTTGCAACCAAAAGAGATATGTGAATAACCAGTAAGAGAAGAAGAGCCGTAGCAATAAGAGAACCGGCTCCTATCAAACCAAGTATCCATGAATCCATACTGTCATGTGGGCAATTATAATTCCATCAAAACTTATAAATCAAAGATCTTTGAAAACCCATGAATCCATACTATCATGTAGGCAATTTAAAGCCCATCAAAACCCATAAATTAAAGATTGTCGAATACACGCAGATCCATACTGTCATGAGGGCAGTGTTAAAAACAAAAAAAAAAAATCAAAGATTGTTGGATACCCATGAATCTTACTGTCACGTGGCCAATGAAAAAATCATCAGAATTTACAAATCAAATGAATGGGATTGGTGGGTGTTTCATTTGCAAAAGGCTTGTCTTCATTTGAAAGGAAAGGAAAAGTCTTTGCCTGTCGTTTAGGTAAAGCCCAAGTCCAACAACACACTCAATAAGGACAAAAAAACATCAAAAAAATCAAAGATTGTTGAATATCCATGAATCCATACTGTCATGTGGGCAATGGAAAAATAAACAAAACTCAAAAATTGCAGAATGGCATCGTTGGGTATTTATTTACAGAAGGCTTTGTCTTGATTCCAAAGGAAAGGAAAAGTCTTCTGACTCTCGCTTTAGGTAAATCCCAAGTCGAGCAACACACTCAATAAGGAGATGATGGCAGCAGAAAACATGTGTTCTGTGAGTTTAAATGGAGTAAAGTGAGCTGAGTGAGACAATGGATAAAGCTTTGATCCATAAGAAAAGTAAAAGGCCTTGTGGGGTAATCCAATGCTTTCATCCATAAAGAATGCTTTGCTTCTGGTTACCTGTACCACACAAGTTACAACTAACTACAAAAACTGCAATCACCATTCAACAACCTCACCTACTCAATTCTCTTTCTTTTATGCATTCCTAATCCCTTCTTCACAATTTCCAAGGGCCCTCTTCATTATCCCATGCAGTTGTCCCCTTCTCACTCAATTCCATATTATGTCTTGACGTACCAGACTTTTTACTTCTTGAAGACGAAGCAATGTATTTGTTGTCAAGTCCAACTCACGAGTATCTACGAATCTCGGGGCCTAAATCTGACGGTTGACCCTGCCTTTCAAACAATTTTATTTGGTGAGAGTTCTTCATTCAAGGTTATTTTTGAAGTTAACAGGGTGCATGGTATTTGGAGAATCTTGACGCATTTTTATAAAGCTTGCTCTCATTTAGGAGAATTTTCTCGAGCACTGAACACTTATTTATTACGTTAACAAAGGTCCAAAAGGGGGCTCTTTGAGCAACTAAGAGCCACCCTTAATTTATTTGAGTAACCCATTTGAGAGCCATCCTTAATTTATTTGATATTTTGAGAGGTGTATTGGGTACGAACAATTTGAAATAACTTCTTAGAATTGTTTATTTTCTACCATTCAAATTGATAATAAACTATCACATTTTCTTAATCATTCTCTTGTTGAATAATTCTTGAAAATAAGTTGTTAAATTACTTACTGTAAGAGAGGGGGACCAACCATGTCAAGGCCCTAGGTCACGGAGAGCCAAGAGCGGAAGGTTGCCCTAACTTACCTCACTCTAAAGGGGTGTTTGAAATGAGGGACGAGAATGATGAGGACTATAATGTCCTTCGATCACTCTGTAGACCCGAAATCAGGATTGGGGCTAAGCGAGTAGATTTTTGAATTCGGTACTGTACCTTAGGTAGCTCTTTGCCCGAGGACGAAAGCACGGTTTTGGGATGACAGTGCGACGCTTTGGCATCTCTCAAGTGCACCGGCGTTTGTAACGACTAGAGGACTGAAAATACCATACGAACTGTCAAAAAACAAGTTGGCGGCCTAGCTAGTGACTTCTAAAGGAGCAAAACAAAATTGTGACAAAGAAAAACTTACCAAGTCGCCAATTCACCAGCTAGCTCCAAAAGCACAAACACCTACATACAAGAAAGGGGAAATTTATTGGGGTTGTATAGGGGTCTGCCTCAGTCAGACCCTCGTTTTGGTGTTTCCACCTTCACGGACAGCCAAATAGCAACGATAAAGAAGGAAAGAAAGAAGGAATGCAAATAACACTGCAAAATAGTATATAACTACTCAACCAAATCGTAAAGGAGAGGATCGAAACGTTACCACCTCCACCAAGAGCTCACTAGCCAACGATGGAGAAAAAAGGCTTGAACAATCACCACAACCTTGACTGCGATGAAGGGAGATGTTGTAAAACCTCAAGCCCCTACAACAATGACTTGCCTCACACTTGCTTTACGAAGTTGATGAAGTGTTGTTGCTGCAATGGAGTGTTGAGAATGCCGGAAGTGCTCAGAAAATGTGAAGAAGGATGAAGTGAATGCTTGATTGCAAAAAGAGATGAGTTGAATGAAGAATGGATGAATTTGAAGGAGAAGAGGGAAGAATCTATCATTTTTGGGGTTGGTTGGTCGAAGAGGGATGTTACAAATCGTTCCCAATAAGAAGTGTAACGCCTCTGCCAACTTCAGACACAGGAATCCGTCAGGGACATAAGCGCGCCGCGCAGACGTCTGCACGCCTATTGCACCCTGATTGTATAGCTACTACTTATTAGTACTGCATAGGGTAAAATGATTGTAAAGAGAATTCAGAAGATGAATAAAATGTGTTGTTCCTTGTATCAATATGAGTGTTTTCACATTTAATGATTGTCTCATTTAATGTTGCTTCAATTGATGTTATCCATGATGAAATATTGCATTATAAGGTTATTGAATTATGATATTCTAACTTGAGATGTTTATGTATACTGCTAATGTTATGAACATTTGACTATTGTGAGATTATGTCAGTGGATGCAGGTATATGAACCATTCCTCCAGGCGAAGGGGAAGTATCACTCGAGAGAGGAGCTTGGTTGGGTAATCAATAAAGTGAACTATCTGAGCATACACACACTTCAGTGCCTTAGATTGAGTGAATTGAGTCAGTTGTATGGGTTATAGTTAAGTCATCCTTAGCTTATATGTTTGCATTAGGAGTTTTGTCTACTTTTGTGTGCATTTATGAGTGATGTTTATCTATGTATTTGTCTTGTGATATTACGATCATATGGATAGGTTGGATATAGGTGGAGGTATGTCTATATGTATGCATACACGTGTCAGGAGGATTTGGTGACACGTATATGCATATGTATAGAGATACCACACGTACACACCTATCAATATGGTGGTAACATAAATGGATGTAAGTAAGATGAAAGTGGACATATATACATATATATAGTATATACACGTATCCATATGTATATACATATTGATACAAGTGTATGTTGGTTGATGGATATGCTCGTATGGATGTATCGATATGGTATACCTACACATACGTGTACATAGAGGGATATATAGGTAAATATATGTATATATGCACACATCTTGTATTATGTGGATATTAATAATATTATTATTACCTTCTGAATTGGATATATATATATATATCGATGTGTTAATTGGCTCAATGATATATATACTTGTATATATATATATATATATATATATATATATATATATATATATATATATATATATATATATATATATATATATATATATATATATATATATATATACTTGGGTATTTAAATATATATATATGTTTAATATTTTAGAGACTATAATTATATATATAATAAAATATATAATTATTCATTTGTTGAACTTTGGGAAATCGAATTATTTTCCAATCGATTATATCTTCATTGTTTGAAGTTAAGGAAATTGAATTATTTCCTATTTTGATTAAATATTCATTGTCAAACTATGGAAGAGAAATATTTTTGAATCAACGTCTATGAACTTTGGAAATAAATCATTCAGAATTGATATGTTTTGGAAGATCGAAATAAATCAAAGGCACTTAATAGACTTTGGTTAATATACTGAAATGGCCAAAGATTTGAGATTGGAATTAACATGACATTATGAGAAATCACGTCACCTGTAGGTGAAATGCAGGAAGAAAAACCATTAAGGTTTTTTTAATGTTGACCAAGTCAAAATCTGAAACAAGAACAAATCAAACACAACAGTAAAGCTTTGTCGATTCAGCTTGGAAAATACGATGTGTTCACTAATCAAAAATGATTTTTTCTCTGTTACATGATTAACCCGCCATAATATGAATTTGGTGCCACATCTAAGAGAAAATTCTATAGGTGTCGATTGGCATAATTTCTCCATGTGCTTTGGAATTGGTCTTCCTAGTGTTGGCAGAAGTAAAGGACAACTCACCTTGCTGAATGTTGAGTAGGGAAGGGAATTTCCACCACCTTCTGGTTTGAATGTTTCATACAACAGAGGTGGCAAACCACATGCCATGACTGTAGGAAATAGGGAGGCTGGGATCACTATAGATAGTTTCCCAACTCTCCTATTTTGCACCACTTCACTCATTCGTATTCTACATTACTCTTTCATTTGATTTCACTCACAACTTGTTATTACCAGTCTGTGTAATTTGTCATATGTGTAATATCTGTGTGACATTTTATACAACCATTCATCTTATTTCTAAGTGACAATTGATACAGTCAATCTTCTTATTTCTGAGTGACATTAGTATACATCAGTGTTCACATTTCTGAGAGTTGTTTATATTTTGGAGAGAAACATATTCTACCCAAGGAATACGTCAGTTCTACTACTATTTTCTAAGAGTGGGAAAGAGGGAATTTTGTGAGGAGTTGTCATCTTATGTGAAATTGGAATTTGGATTGAACTAGAAGTAAAGGCAGCTCTATCTTTAATTGGGAAAAGCGTCTACAAGCATGGGATATTCTTCTACTATCTTTTACTAAGATTATTATGCTATTTGAAAAGTATTTTTTGTTTGTGCATAGAGAGATTATTATGCTGTTTGAAAAGTATTTTCTGTTGTGCATAGGAAGTATAATGTTGTCTTTTGAAAAAGAGAAAATGAAGCAAATTCTAGCTATACTTTACATGTTTGTAAAGATCTCCATATAGGAGAATGTTGGATGCTTAGATATTATTCTATTAGGCTTGATTGAATACAAGAGTCTCTTGAGGTACACCAGCTAAGTTATCAAGATAACTAGGGAAGCTTGTGTTACTCCTAGGATAGAAAATCCAGTAAGGGAGGGTGCTTGTAAATTATTTGTTATTAATTTTCATTTCAAATAGACAAGGATGTTGTAGGTTAAGTTTGGGATGATGAATTATCCAATGAAGGACCATACCTATGCGTAGTGTAAGATAGCCTTAAGTCAAATCGGCCCTAGGTAGTGTATGTGATAGATGACTCTTAGTTGTTTACTGAATTAAAACACTTTGGCCAAAGTAGTGCAATGTACGAGTTTCCACTTAGATTGTGTGATGCTCAAGACTACACTATCATTTCACTGTAGTCCATTGTTACATGCTAGATTGAGATTGTGGGTTTACAAGGTTCTAGTTATGTAGGAAATAGCACTATGCTTAGTTGGTTGTTGGTACCGGTTACTCTACCAATATCTTCATCGAAGGGAAGGGCCATCTATTGAATGATAGATGTGTAGGGGACTGCATTAAGATTCAATGGTTGGTGGAAAAGCACCCAAGTGATGCTTCTCCTCCACAACAGATGACAAAAGAACCAAGATTTGAAAGGAAAGGAGCCTGGACCATCTTACTACTATTTGTTGGAAAGCTCCATGAGCTATGAATGTATTGTATGTTTTCTTACTCTATTGTATATTTGAAAAGAAAAAGAAGTACTTGTTGAAATATGTTGTATTTTATTTGGAAATTATTAATAAAAGAAAATAATTTTTTTATTGCATTGGCTTTATTACTTGTTTCCATTATATGTTGGTGTAAAATTAAGAAATTTTTACTTCATGAAAGGGTTAGTATGTTATAGTGTTGCACGGGCATCCTCGACAAATATTCTTCTACCGACACAATAGACAGATGCCAAGTAGAAGGAAATTAGCCAGTTGATGTGGAATTTTACCTTCGGATTAGGTTTTCTAAGGTGAGGATGTGTAAAAGGGGAATTTGCATAAGGGGTGCAAATTCGCTCCTATACATTTTTCCCCCACTTTAGCGAGCACAAATACTGATGAGTGCTTTAACAAAGTAGATCGAAGAGTGAATAGGGTTAGAAATTTATACCTGAACCATCGAGGAAGCAGACAACATTTTGGCGAGCTCGAAAGCATAGGGTAGGCAAAAGATTCCATAGCCCCACAAAACTATGAAGTTGTAGATTGAAAGTGTCTTACAAGCCCATAGAATTGCAATGAATGCATCCTTCAAGATCTCTCAGATGAAGGAAACCCCAGAAAAAGTGCCTCATAGACTCGCAAACCTGCAAGGAAGGTGTCCTCCAAGATCTCTCACATGAAGGAAACCTCTGAAAAAGTGCCTCACAGACCTGCAAACCTGCATGGAAGGTGTCCTCCAAGATCTCTTACATGAAGGAAACCCAGAAAAAGTGCCCTATAGGCCCGCAAACCTATAGGGAAGGTGTCCTTCAAGATCTCTCACATGAAGGAAACCTAGACAAAGCTCCTTACAGATCCACAAACCTAAAGGGAGTGACCCCCAAGATCTCTCGCATGGAGGAAGCTCATAAGAAGTTCCCTACAGTTCCTCAAACCTATAAGGAGGTATCCCCCAAGATCTCTCACATGGAGGAAACCCAAGGAAGGGAGACTCCACAATGTTAGAAAGTGGCTTCATAGGCACACCTACAAAGCAAAATGTTTAATCCTAGATAGAACATGTCCAAAAGCGGCCACGCAGGCAAGTAAGTGAAAAATCATGTAGACCATTGATAGATTGGAAAGCTTTCAAAGGGGTCCCTCGGGAACCCATTGTGAAAAAAGGGGTCCATTCAAAGGATGCATTGAAAGTGTGGAAGAGATGTTTTTTCTCAAATCAATTCATCATCAATTCATCATTTCGAAAGGTGTTCACTTCATCAAGGAATTCGAAAGGAAGAAGTTGCCCCCTTGGGAGGGCAAGGTCAAAGTTGTTCCCTCCTTGAAGGAAAAGGTCTCAAGTTATTTCTTTACGAACCCATGATGAAGGAAAACCATTCTATTAGGTCCAAGTCGAGAATGCAATTTTTTGAAAAAGTTTGCAAAGATTCTTGAGAAAAGATTCATTGGCAACGAATACATTTTCTGAAAATCAGAGTGCCATAGAAATGGCATTGTCACACATGAAAGGGACAACTCAAACAAAGAAGAGAGAAAGATAAGAAAAGAGTGAAAGAGAAAAAACAAGATAGCAAATAAGAGACACGGGGGTGATTTGATATTTCAGGGTCAAAGATGCTCATAAATATATATATATATATATATATATATATATATATATATATATAAGTATAGTAATAGTATATAAAATGAACTATCATCAACCCCCTACTATATCAGACCATATGAAGAATTCACGAGAAGACAAAGTAAAAATAAAAAATTGGGTCAACATGGAAGGGAAGCCTAAATGCCCCCAACACTTTGCATCGTCCCCAATTTACTAAAAGTGAATCACAAACATGGAAGAATGATGATACAAATAGAAGAAGGTTTATGACACAAAAAACAATCTTGTATCCAAGCACCAACAAGGGTGACAAGGGTCATCCAAGAACACATAGCATGATCACAGGGGAACAAATCACAATACACACACATATCTAATCTAAAGATAAAGAAGAGGCCTCCCCCTAACATTGATCAACCAAGAGGTCATCCACTTCCCACTCTAGATCATCATAGGGGGAAGAAGGATGAGCCTACAGTGGTTGGATGTTAAGAGGATGAGATTTCAAACCTCCCACAACAAGGGCTAAGGAAGAAGGCCCTACAAGGTCTCTTCCACTTGGCTCTTGTGGAGCTATGGTCAACGATTTCGCGAAAATTATTGACAAGGCCGAAACTTCATCCAGAGAGTTAAACATGCACTTCATTGGAGTGACATGTTGTACCTTAATGGATGGGGAAAGTTGTGTTTGAGGTTCATCGCTAGGCTCACTGAGTGACTCATGAGCAGTGACAAACTCAGGGGAAGCCGAGACTAGTTCTGTTACTAAAACAAAACAAGTCAGCATGGGACCACCTTTCGGAGAGGGTGGGCTCCTCTTACGTCCTTTGTTGTTGGAAGGACCACCCTCTACCTTCTGCTTCATCGAGGGATTTGAACTCCCCATAGACGAGGCAAGAGGTGCAGAGGAGGAGGAGGAGAAAACTACAACAGATACCACCGAAGTGTTCGACATATCTACAAGTTTTGGGAAAGGAAGGACATCTAGAAGGGATGTCAACAAGGTCAGCTCCATTGAAGGAGTGATGAACACCTGCACATTTTTGGGGTTAGGTGTATTTGTACTCACAGTGAAAGCTGGAAGCAAGACGAAGCTTGATTGAATGAAAGTAGAGGGGAGGAGAGAGGAGGACATGGTAGGAGGCCTTGAAGCAGGGGCGGTTGACTCCTCTTCCTTCTTCTGCAAAGCGGCCTGCTTAGCCGCGAGAGCCTTTCATCGGTGCTTGCGTTCATGCGCAAGGTGGTTTCTATGACTCTTTGAGCTAGAGACCAGAGGTTGCGAAGGAGCAGAAGGCTCCTGCTCAGCCATGGGAGTGTCCTCCACAACTATTTCCAGCGAAGGGATAGGTTCCTAAATGGGAGCAGGAGGAGCAAGTTGAGAAGCAGTGGGGGGAGTCAGATCTAACGCCTTGGCAACGAGCCTCTTCCCGTTTAGTTCCTTGGGAGCAGAAGCGGTAGGAGGCCGCAAAGGCCGAGACATAGAAGATTCCCCATGCAGACCTTTCTTCCTATTATACCGAACGGGCCTAGGCTCCCTAAGCAGCACAAGAATCTTAAATGTAGGATGCTTGGGATTTCGCCAACCAGGCACCACAAGATTCTCTCGCAAACGTAGAGTGGAATCTGATAGTGCCACAGTAGGGTGAGAGGAAGCATCAGGCTGAACAACAGAAGAGGAAGAAGGAGGATCTCAGGATTGCTTCTCTTCTTCCCTTCTACGTGCCTTGGCGGCATCACTGTCATCTTTTAAGCAAGCCCTATGTGAGATAGCATAAGGAAATGGAGGGTATCTCACTCTCGGCGTTAAGTGCCCTTTCTTGTAATTTTGATAAGTTTGATACAAGAGGTCCTTCCTAGGCGGAAGAGGACCAACAGGAGCAGTTCAAGAGTAATCCAAGGAGTAACTACCATGAGCAACCAACGGTTTATAATTGGTGTCATGAATTACATGCACAAAACCCTCGTGGGTAAATTTTAAACATTTATGCACAATCAAGGGTACTGCATTCATAGCTACTAACCAAGGGATACCCAACTTCCCTCTAAAGAGTTCAGATCCAGGGATTATGTCGAACAAAAGATTCACGAATTTACATCCAACCAAAACCGACAAGACAATACTACCCAAAGGAGGTACATAAAGTTTGTCATGTGTGTGAATGGTGCTCACAGGTGCATCATACCCATATTCATGCAAAAAGTTGATTAGCATGATCTCCTCGGTTATGATGTTTACTTGAGATGTCGAATCAATGAGAACACCTGCTACTATGTTTCTGTTGATTCACGCAGGGATGTAGAGAGGAGATGGTTCCCTATTAAAACTCATCAGCAAATCCTATGAGGTGAAGGTTATGCCAGTACCACTGTTCACTGGCTACATAGAGGGGAAAGGTTAATGCAGGAAATAGGCCATCGCATGCAATAAATGACACTCTCATAGGCCCCCCAAAGGTTGCAAGATAAGATAGTGACAGAGATAATCTCACCAAGTTGCCAATTCGCTAGCTAGCTCCAGAAGCACAACCACCTACACATAAGAAAGAGGGGAAATTTGTCGGGGTTGTATAGGGACCTGCCTTAGTCAAACCCCTGTTTTGGTGTTTTCACCTCCATGGACAGCCAAATAGCAACAATAAAGAAATGTATGATAAAGAAGTAAAGAAAGAACGAATGCAAATAACACTACAAAATAGTATATAACTACTCAACCAAATCGTAAAGGAGAGGAGCGAAACGTTACCACCTCCACCAAGAGCTCACTAGCCAATGATGGAGAAAAAAGGCTTGAACAATCACTACAACCTTGACTGCGATGAAGGGAGGTGTTGCAAAACCTCAAGCCCTTGCTGCAATGGCTTGCCTCACACTTGCTTTACGAAGTTGATGGAGTGTTGTTGCTACAATGGAGTGTTGAGAATGTTGGAAGTGCTCAGAAAATGTGAAGAAGGATGAAGTGAATGCTTGGAGATTGCAAAAAGAGATGTGTTGAATAAAGAATGGATGAATTTGAAGGAGAAGAGGGAAGAATTTTCCGTTTTTGTGGTCGGTTGGTCGAAGAGGGACGTTACAAATCATTCCAAATAGGAAGTGCAATGCCTTTTCCAACTTCAGATGCAAGAATCCGTCAGAGACATAAGTGCGTCACACAAGCGTCCCTGACAAATATTCTTCTACCAACACAATAGACAGATGCCAAGTGAAAGGAAATTAGCCAGCTGATATGGAATTTCACCTTTGGATTTGGTTTTCTAAGGCGAGGATGTGTAAAAGGGGAATTTGCGTAAGGGGTGAAAATTCACTCCTATACACTTACATACTTGATATTGATGTCTTTGTATGCTTTACAATCTAATATAAAGTGTTAATTTTCTATTTATATTGTCTCAACTATGCCAAAGACACAAGACCTCTCTTCACATACCTCTTTTGGCATTTTCCATCTACTTGTTTCACACCAAAGACAATGCAAGTTAGTACTCAACTAGGTAATGAGAATCTTTGATTGCCAAGAAATATTGGCATCTAAAAGGCCTTTATTGATAGTTCGAAGTGGAGTTAAATTCCTTAAGGTGATATTTCTTCTTTCTCTCTAACTTATTTTTCCACATAGACTTAAAGAACTTATCTACGACAAATGTCTTTATTTCTTTATCATTATTAGGGAAAATAGCAAGTGAATGTGTCATTTGTTCAGCAACTTACATTTTTGTTACATCCATGACTTCTTTCTTTTACTCAAGACAACTTTAAAGACAACACTAGGCCAACAATTTGCTTCCATCTACTCAAATTTTCTTAGATATCTTAAAAGATGCACCACAACAATGACTTCAATAAGAATTGCACATCTTTTGGCTAGAAGAATCTCATAGATGATTGACATTCTTAACTTGAATTTACTTGTGATCATGCATTTTTGGATTCTCTCTATCTATATTAATTTGGTATTTATATTGCATTACTTCCTCTATTTTTTTTTTAAATTAAAGCTAAATTGATTCTTTTTCTTTCTGTCAGAGAAGATCATGATCTTGGGCTTACTAGTATTAAGTTGCATACCCACATAACTTCTAAAGGGCAAAGAGTGTAGGGGATAATGGGTGACCTTGCGTAGCTCCAATATGACTTCTAAAACTTTCTAATGGACCTACTTGAATTCTGATTTTTACCTAAACCTCTTTATAATGCATATGAACAACCAGTCTAAATTGGATTGGGATAACATCATCCTTTATTCTACACCATAACTTATTCTTAGGAATTGTGTCGAAAGCATTTTTGAAATTGACAAAACAACAACAAGCTTCCTCTTTCTCGTTCTAGAATTTTTCAATGATATGCCTCAAAGTGGTTATGTGATCAATTGTTGAGTGTTTTGGTTTGAACCTTGCTTTCCCTTTTTCTCTCTTTTCTTTTTATTTTGTCTACTTGTTGATGTTATGCTCAACCATGCTACCAAACAATTTTATAAATAAAGGATTGATCATGATGATAAAATAGTTGGAAGGATTGTTAACATCTTCACATTTAGAGAGGGATATTGCTAAGTTGGTAACCCAATCTGTTGGGAACCCATGTTGGATGATGATGAATATTTTCATAATCTAAGGAGTAAGTATTTTCATCCCCCATTTTAGGTATTCATCCTAAATCTCAACCATGTCCTTAGCCTTTCTTGCACCTGATTTATTAATACCTTCCTTAACCTCTTGTAAAGTTTATATTTTCACTGTCTTATTGACCCTAGGGGGATTCAATCCCTCAATCATGTTCATACAATTATTTTGCATATTCATGTTGAACAAAGATTTTCATTGATGTCAAAGAATATCAAAATATATGATTAGAGGTGGCACTATCTTTTCAAGAGTTGTTCTATCATACCTTTCTATGTTGGTAATTATATTGTCATATCATTTTGAGTTGTAGAGATTTGCAAAAATATATTTTACTATTTATATTGAAGTGTTTGTGGTCCGAAAGCATGTTTTGTATCAGGGATATCATGCATTCATCTATTCACTATGATAAAATTTATCCAAAAGTCTATACCAAAATGTTTCAGTTCAATTTCTCAAGGTAAATAGACTTCTCTGGCAATACAATTATGATCAACATTTCTTTTAGAGGGCGAGTTTGGCTTTGCAATTTAAGAGGAGAGTATATCTACACTTGTTCAATCATATTCCTGAGTTTTCAAAGGATATGTTCAACATGCAAAAAGATTCAAGTGATAGAAGGTTCTTTGTGTTTGTTTATCAACTTGTTAGTGTTTGAGGTCTGTGCAGTAATACCTAGTTATGTGTGGTATTCAAATCTTGTGTGTGGTGTTAGGATATGATCTAATTAAGGTTCCTATGGTAGTGCACATCATCATGTTCTTTTGGTGGCAATAAATTGAATTTTGGACCGAATTGTTACATGTTTCATGTAATTTGAATTCAAGTCCACCTTATGTCATCCTGGTTATTTACAGGTCCCTAGATGATATAGAAGAGTGATAATGCAATGCCATGGATATATTCCTCTGTTGCACGGATGCACAAAATGAACCATAATGAGCCATAAAGTGTAAATTAAAGAGAATGTGGTGATTATACAAGGAAATTATCTTATGAAGCTAGCGAGTTGCATTCCAAATTGTGTGGTAACATCAAAAGGTCATTTGATGTGTGGAAGATTTAACTCTGGAATTTGTATGAGGTGTGTTCTACTGCATTGTAGATCCATAAACTTTATTTTTTGTATTTTGGTAGAACTGGTGTTCTACTTGTAGAGTTGGTGCTTAGTTCAATGTATTGGGAATTGTTGTCTCTAGTAGTTTGGTGCCTACAAATACATTAGGGGATTGGTGTCTCCAATAGGTTGGTGCCTACTTCATATTATAAAATTCACTTATATATTTCTATTTTGTGAGGTTGGATTTGGACAATAGATCCAAGCATCTATTCTCATCGTGGTTTTTCCCATCTTGGTTTTCCAAGTATGTCTAGTGTTCAATTGTGTGAATGTGTGCTCAATGCTTGATTAGTAGTAGTGAAGATTCAAGTTGCATGATCTAATATTTTGAGTTAAAGTTAAGAGTTTTGAATTAGTTAGATCTAATAATTCACTCCCTTCTCAGTAGATTGTGTGCCCTTCAATTGGTATTAGAGTCAAGTTCTTTTGAAGAAGTCTAACAACTTAGTTATGGGGTGACACACTCAGTTGCTTAGGAAGGATTTTTTGCAAATAAATCACCACTTTTTGATGGATCCAATTATGCATTTTGGAAGGTTAGGATGGATTCCTACTCGATGGCTCTAGGACTTGATATCTAGATGTCATTTATAGAGGGATTATGAGATTCCTAAAATCCCTCCTAGGGATCAAGCCGAAAAGAAGGCTTGTGAAACTAATGCTAAGGCAAGGAATGCTATTTTATGTGGATTGACTAACTTTGATTTGTGAAAGTGATGCAGTGCAAAACAATGAAGGAAGTATGCTAAAAATTACATATCATTTATAAAGGTGATGAAATAATTAAAGAGGAAAAGTTGCAAACTCATAGATCTCAGTTTGAAAGCCTGATTATGAAAGAAGATGAAAATATTTCCACATTCCTAATCTGGGTTGATGAAGTTGTCTACTCTATTCGAGGTCTTGTTGAGGAATTGAAAGAAAAGAATGTTGTGAAAAAGGTACCCAGATCTCTTCCTAGAAGGTTTGATTCTAAAGTCTCTACAATTTAAGAAGCTAAGGATCTAAATGTTTTGAAGATGATTGAGCTACATGGAATTCTAACTACTTTTGAAATGAGATTTAAAAGTGAGGATTCTATAAGGAAAGAGGTGAAATTCAAAGTATCTAAGAAGAAAGTTGATCCAAATTCTGATATTGGATCAAATCCAGAGGAAGCCAATTTTTTCATAAAGCTATAAAGAGGTTCAGGTAAGTATAAAGGCAAGTTACCTTTTAAGCTTTTTAATTGCAGTGAAGTAGGACATTTTATAGCTAAGTATTCATTCTAACAATTTTGAGCAAAAGTATGGAAATAAATCATTTCAGAGAAGGAATAAAGGTCAAAGGAAACAAAAGAGTTTCTACACTAATGAGGAAGGCTACTCTACTAATGAAGAAGATGAAGATATCTCTAGAGATGAAAAGGAAAAAGTTGTATTCATGGCTTTTGAAACTAATGAAGAAGATACATAAATGGATTATGGGAATAATGAAGATGAAGTAGATCTTGTGGAAAAAAAATTATATATTGGAAAAGCGATTAAGAGACTGAAGAAGATAATTGCAAAAGAAGTGAAGTATAAAGAAATGGTATCTATGGATTTAGAGAAAGCAAAGAAGATGATTATTGATTTGAAGACCCATGAAAAAGAAGCAAAAAGGATTGAAGAAGTTTTAACCAAAATTTTTTTGTCCAGGGACAAGGATTGTGAGAAGCTTGAAACAAAAGTGACAGATTAGTCAAAGAAGCCCACTAAAGCAAGTCGGAAAGTGACTGGTTCTAGAACTACAAAGTTTGAAAGGGTTATTGCAAGTGATGAAAGCAAGAGATAAAATGATGTATTTATTGGAGTTCAAAAGAAGAACAAAAGATCTGAAAGACAAGGACACAACACCATGTTCAATTACTCTTTTTTCAGTTATTTTTTTAATTGTAATAATTTTATTCATAAGGCTATGGACTATAGAAAAGTTATGATAAGAAGAAATAACTTTTTTAGCAATAATGCATTTGTACCTTTGTACAATTTTAATATCATTTACTACAAATGCAATAATTTTGGAAACATTGCTAGGAATTACAAATGAAATTTTGTGAGTCCTTTGTTGGAAACAAGAAGAAAAGGATCATAATGTAGAATTCATGGATCAAATAAATTCTAGAAGAAGGTTTTAGAAGAGAAAAATTCAGAGAAATAAATGATTGTGCAAAATACTCTACATGCTCAGAATGAGAACAATCTGTGGATCATAGACAATGGATGTTCGAGCCACATGACTAGAGATAAAAGTAATTTCATGAATTTCAAGAAATTTGAAGGAGGTTCCATGACTCTTGGAAATAATTATATTTCCAAAATCATCGATAAGGGTACTTTGAGTCTTGATGGTGGTAGGACAAAGACACAAGATGTTTTGTATGTTGAAGGACTAAAAAATAATATTTTAAGTGTAAGTCAGATGTGTGGTAAAGGTTATAAGCTATCCTTTAGTGTCGAGGGTTGTGAAATTGGGAAATCAAGTACTAGAGAATTGATTGCGAAAGGAAGCAAGATAGACAATGACATTTATCATCTCAGCAAGCTCAATGGACAAAATTGTCTTACTGTGCAAAGAGAAGAAAGTTGGCTTTGGCACAAAAGGTTGGACATATTAATTTTTATAAAATTATAAAGATTAGGTCAAGAGGAATGGTCTGGGATATACCAAAGATTAAGAAGCCTCAATCTACCAGCTACAAAACATGTCATGAAGGAAAACAGATAAAAAGTAGATTTCCTACTAAGGAGTATTCTACATCAAAACCTTTAGATTTGATCCATACAAATCTATGCGGATGTATGAGGACAAAGATTCTACAAGGAGATAGGTATTTCATGATGCTCATTGATGATTACACTAGAATGAATTGGGTTACTTTTCTAAAAGAGAATTTAGAAGCATTTGAGAAGTTTAAAGCTTTCAAGGCACTAGTTGAGAATGAAACTAGAAGAATAATAAATTTTTTGAGATTAGATAGAGGTGGACAATTCACTTCTGACTGGTATGGAAAATTCTATGAAGAACATGCGATACAGAGGATTTTTTTTCTCCTAGGACTTTGTAGAAAAATGGAGTTGCAGAAACGAAGAACTATAATGTATATGAGATGGAAAGAACAATGTTGAGTAAAGAAAATTTACCAGATATGTATTGGAGAGAAGAAGTTCAGATTGTAGTGTTATTTTGAACATAGATCAAATCAAACGAAAGACTGACAAAACATCATATGAGTTGTGGAGAGGAAGGTTGAGTTTAGTAAGACATCTCAGAATATTTGG
>VDFB02099737.1:0-65753 GCA_007258455.2 Sequoia sempervirens | reverse complement strand
AAATAAGTTCATATTGAAGAGGAAGAAGCTTTGGAAAGGATACCTAAGACCCCTAAGTATGTGCAGAAGAATCATTCTAAAGATCATATCATTGGTGATAAAAGCAAGGGTGTGTTGACAAGAATAAAAGTTTCTATGGATGAAGAACATGTAAATCTATGTTTACTCTCTAATGTTGAATATAAAAAAGTGATTGAAGCATGCAAGGATGGGTATTGGATCAAGGCTATGGAAAAAGAACTAATTTAGATTGAGAAGAGTTAGACTTGGGGACTTTTCCCAAGACTAACAAATAAGAATGTGATTGGAACTAAGTGGGAATTTTGAAACAAATTGAATGAGAATGGAGAGTAGTGAGAAATAAGGAAAGGCTTGTGTGTAAGGGATATTCACAAGTAGAAGGAATAGATTTTGAGGAGAATTTTTCTTTGATGGAAATAATGGAATTTATCATGCTATTTTTGGATTTTTCAGCACACAAATATTTCAAATTATATTAGATGGATGTGAATTCTACTATCTTGAATGGTTAATTAGAAGAGGAGGTATACATTGAACAACTAGAAGTATTTCAGCTATCAGATAAACTGGATATGGTCTATAGATTGAAAAAAGGAACTATATGGATTGAAGCAAGCTCCCAGAGCTTAGTATGCAAGGTAGGATAAGTAATTTATAAAAAAAAAATTAGTAAAGGTACTGTAGATAATAATCTTTATTTCCAAGTTGAAATAAATCAAATCTTGATTGTGGTTGTGCATGTTGATGATATAATTTTTGGAGGAAAAGAGTCTATGTGCAAGAGATTTTTAGAAGAGATACAAAAATAATTTGAGACGTCTATGTTTGGGGAGATGAATTTCTACCTTGGGCTATAAATCAATAAAAAAAAAATCTTATATTCATTTCACAATCAAAGCGAGTCAAGGAAATGTTAAAGACGTTTGGAATGGAAGATTCTAAATTGCTATGTACCCCTATGGTTACTGGTTGCAAGCTATGTAAGAATGATGAATCTCATAAGGTTGATCAGAGAAAATATGCATCAATGATTGGAGGATTGCTAAGTCTAACTACTACTAGACTGGATATCATGCATGCATTTTTTCTTGTGGCTAGATTTCAAGAAGATCCTAAAGAGTCACATGTTGCAGTAGTGAAGAGGATATTCAGATACTTGAAGGGCACTCTAGAACATTGCTTGTGGTATCGAAAGGATACTATTTTTTCTCTAAGTACTTATATAGATGTAGATTAGGTAGGATGTGTTGATGATAGGAAAAGTACAAGTGGTGATACATTATTTCTTGGATGCAAATTGGTGTCTTGGTTGAGAAAAAAACAAGATTTAGTATCTTTATCTACTATGGAGGTAGAATATATTGCAACATCATCTTGCTACACACGGGTGTTGTGGATGAAGCAAACCTTAAAGGATATTAGAGTTGTGTATGATGAACCAATCTCTATCTTTTGTGACAATACAAGTTCCATTAACATTCCAAAGAATACAATGATGCACTCAATGAAAAAACATATCTCAATTCAGTATCACTTTTTGAGAGAGAAGGTTGAATAGAGTGAAGTGAAGCTTGAGTATGTGCCTACAAAGGATTAGGTTGTTGATATATTCACTAAGGATCTTACTAAGGATACTTTTGAGTACCTCCAAGAGAAGTTAGGTATTATTACCCCTCCTTCTTTGAACTAGATGCATAAGGATATGCATTAGTCCAGTGGATTTCAAGATTCATTTCTTTTTTCTGGACTGATTTTGAAGGATACCTCTCAAGGGGAGTAGGTAGTTCCTTGTTGGTTGTTGTAGTCAGGGCGAGTTAGTGTTGGTGTAGTTTGGTGTTGTCCTTTGTTAGCTATGTCAAAGGATATGTGCAATGGTTGCTAGTTGGTAAAGTTTTTTGTCTACTCCTAAGGGGGAGTATGTAGAGAAGTAAAGAGAGAAAGTATGTATGTTCGATGTAAAAGGGGGGAAGAGATGCAAATGTGTTGTCCTTTGTCATTGATGTCAAAGGGGAGAGAAAAAAAATGTGAAAAAAAATGTTCAGTTGTAAAAAGGGGAGAGAGTAATGTGGAAAAGGAGAGTATGATGTAAGGGGGAGAAAGAAAGAGAAAGAGTTGGTATGGAGTAATATGTTGATGATCAAACTTAGTTGTTGTTGTTGATGGTTTTCACATCATGTGTTGACATCAATGACAAAGGGGGAGATTATTGCAGTTATGAATAGTTGGTGTTGTAATTGATGTCAAAAAGCTTGGGGAAGATTTTTTCAAGCTTATGTTTGTGTTTTCATTGATGACTCGTGATGGTAGAGAAGTTGTGAGGATGATTTTATTAGTTTCATTATGTTGTCATTAGTAAGTGCTACTGGTGTCAACCTCTAGTATTTCTTTGATAATATTTTTTGGTGGATGTCATTAGTTTAGTGGTGATGAGGAAGTGCAGAAGATGATGAGTATATGTCTTTGGTGCTTGGTTTCCAAGTGCTTTTGAGAAAATTTTAATAAGAGGAAAATAGTGTGTTGCAGAGGTGCTCTAGTGTACAATGTGGTGTTTTGGTTGTGTTCCACATTTCCTTTGTGTTTAATATTTTATTCTTTGGTTTGGATATGTTGGCCAGAGGTGTTCAAAGGTTCTATATCCATATTTTTTGGTCTGGATCATTGTGCAAATGAAGTTGTTCTCACTAGTGTGTGAACTATGTTCTAGTGGTGTCTGGGAGAAATTACCATTGCTCCCCATTTCTTCGTAGTTTGGTTTATGGTCTTGCAGTTCTATAAGTGTTCTAATAATGATAATATCTACCTATAGTCAAAGTTTTTTATGGTTTGGTGCTTTAAAAGTTTGTTTCTTGAGTTATAGAGTATGGAAGGTTGTTTGAGTGTACTAGGTGTGTATATTCTTCAAGTGAAAGTTTTTGTGAAGGAATTTATTAGATTTCAAGGTATTTGTAGAATATTCCAAATTGTAATCAAGTGTTTTTTGTGGTCTATGAGTCATCTTTGGATTTGAGGAAGCATGTACTTAAATTTTAATGGTGTTTACATTGGTTTAGCTTACCTTGGATTTTTACACTAATTATGGATTTTCTTTGGTGATTGTGAAAGTGTGGCATGGTGTATATGTATGATTTGGGTCCGAGTTAAGAAGTAGCGTGGTCTGATTTCATTCCTTTCCACTGTGGAATTCTTAGTGCTAACTTAATTTGAATTTGCATGGTTGAGGTGCATACTCAATCTTGGAGAATGTTTTCAAGGTTGAAGGTATAAATAAGTGATGAGTTGATGGAGAATTGTGTTGTGAAGGGTGTGATGTGAATTCCAAAGTTGTGAAGTGTAGTGTGAGCTTAATGAGTTAGACCATTGGAAGCAATGAGCAAAAGGTTTCTACAGTCTTTAGAAGGACTACGAATGTGTTTGTGATGTTGTGGTGGATTTTTCATGTTGCATTGAGATGGATTTCTTACTATAAAACTATTCTTTCATCTTTTCTATAATCTGGCAGTGAGCCTTTGGTAGTGAGCCCTTCTTTCTTTTCGGAAGTGAGCCTATTATATTTAGTGTTGCAATTACTTTATATTGTGATATAATCCTCACTGTGTTTTTTCCCTTCTTGGGTTTTCCATATAAATCTACTGTTATTTTGTGCATGGTATGGTTGTCTTTTGGTTTTCTGTTATTTTGTTTCATGCTAAATCTTTCTAATAGATTAAGGGTGAATTTTGTTGATGTGGATTTGAATGTTTATGAAGGTTTTGAAGGTTTAATGTATAAATTATTCACTCCCCCTCTCAATTGACTTGTGTGTATTCAACAATCTATGCATAGAATAAAAATATCTCCTAAATAGATATCTATTTTGGAGAGCTTTTAATATTAAAAAAATGTTTCCAAAATGGATATCTTTTTTGGAAAGCTATAAGTTAAAAAAAAGATCATTTTTATTTATTTGCACAGTCAACCAACCTTGTGGGCAACAAAGGAGAATGGATATTCAATTGAAAACTAATATCCATTTTGGTTGCCATCAAAATTTCTAACATAAAAGTATTTTCCTTAAATTTCTCATCCAGGTAAGTCATTTTTTGTATTTGTCATCATTTTTTGTTCTCACATTTTTATATATATACTAGGTTTTTGCTTATAGAATTTAATAATTAGTTAAAATTTGTGTTAATTTTTAATTTTTAATTATAGGTAGGGTTTAAATGGTTGAAGGATTCGAGAGAGAAAACCATCCATGAAACCCTCCATCAAATTCAAGATTTAATTGATATGTCACTAAATTGAAGAATATTGCTCAACAATACCATTCGTACCCTTGATTGTGTTTGATGACACCAAATTTTGAGGTAATAATAGGTCATGTGAAAGATATCACAAGGCAACATACTTCATTTCAAGAGTGGAGAGAAATAAAGATGTTGCAATATGTTGATGGTTTGAGCTATGATCAAGTCAAATAATTTAGAAATATCCAAAGCCCAAATATCCCAAAATTTTGTGTCCAAAAGCTAAACAACCTTTTGATATATGGAAGCCCAAATTTTCAATAAAATGGTGCACACATGAGGGTATAACAAGAAACTTTTGGGATTGTTGGTGGATGGTGTTTGATAAACCACCCAACAACAATCTTGATGGCTCTCTTTATTTTCTCCACAAATTATATATAGAGTTTATTTTAGGGAAACATGTGAATTATTTTGATTTTGGATATTTTCACAGAGTAGGTAGAGTAATTCCCCAAGATAGACCTAGGGCATTGCAACAACTCTAAGGTCCATATATTCCCCCTCCTATTTCTCCCCCACTTCCAATATCACGTCCATACATTATTATATATGATACAATGTAGAGCCTCATGGTCATACACTCTTTGACATGCCATTTGATTACACAATCTTATCAGTTTACCCATCTACTTGATAGTGATACTCCTAGTGGTTCAGTTGATGTTGGTGGAGTTTTTTCATATAGAAATATTTGTGTACCTTATAATTACACTATGTGCATTCATATGTGTTTAGGTCCTATTTGAGATACTATTGAGCCTCCCCTAAACATAGTTGAGTATGAAGTCCATGATGTGACACCTATAGTCTAGGTGAGCTAGTAGTGTGTACTACATATGTAGAGACATGAGGAAAGAATAGAAGGAGATCCATCCATGTCTAGAGATAAGGAGCAAGACCAATCTTATGTACATGTAAAACTTAAATTTATTTCATAGTGCATTTCATTTAAAATAATATAAAGATAGTATTACTAATGTATATTTAAGTGGGAATGAATAGTAAATGATCAAGGATGAGCTTAGAGAATTCCATCATGGCACTCTTTCAACCATTTAATTAGGCCTAGATATGATATAATTTATGGTACATTTGTTTAAATATTTTTATTGTATGCATGTATTTTCAATTGTGATTAATTAAACACATTAATTTATATCTTGACCTTATTTTACTTTTATAGTATACTCTAGATGTGAATGATGTGACACCTTTTCCAATTTCATATACTAAAACACTTGATAATCCTAAGGGGCTCTCATTCATAGAACAACTCAGAGTCAAGGTAATTGAACTAAATTTTAATTGAATTAATAGTTTAGTTATAACTTATAGAACTTATTGTAGCTATTTAGATGTTGATTTCAAATATATTATGATTATATGTACATACATTTATAGTCTTATGTTATTGTCATGTTTTATGTATAGTAGGTTGCAATTATTGCATCCATGATGAGTTCTTTCCTAAAAAATTTTGAAGCATCGCCGATTCAAGTATATGGTTTTTTTATATCTAATAGATATATAAGTTTCTAGATATAATTAGATATATGTTTAGTTTATGTTTGTTTGTCAATAATTATTTATTAATTTTCTCAATTTTATTTTTCTTGTTATAGAGTACATTTTTCCATCCACCTATGTGGATTCTCCACCATTTAAATATGGTAGGACTCCTGATCATCCTAAGGGGCTATCATTTGCATAACGTTTGCTAGCAAATAAATAAAGGTTTGAGGTAATGAAGAATTGAATTTGACTTAATTGATATTTTGAGAAATTGTAATTTAGTAAAGTGATTCGATGTTACTTTGAAAGTAAAAAAAAATAGTAGATAAGTTTCTATTTAGTAGTTACTTTGACTCCTGATCATCCTAAGGGGCTATCATTTGCATAACGTTTGCTAGCAAATAAATAAAGGTTTGAGGTAATGAAGAATTGAATTTGACTTAATTGATATTTTGAGAAATTGTAATTTAGTAAAGTGATTCGATGTTACTTTGAAAGTAAAAAAAAATAGTAGATAAGTTTCTATTTAGTAGTCCAAGTTATTTACCATTGAGATAATTAATCTAATTTTTGGTTTGAATTGATATTGTGCAACTAACTTCTCATCCATCAAGTGGCGTGAAGAGGCTACATTTTGATGATTTGCCACAAGTTTAGGATTTTCTTGAGATGGCATAGCTACTTGAGATGTATATTGTATATAGACCTTAAGATGGTATATACCACATTTTATAAATATTATTTTGAGTTGGCATATATGCTAAATTTGTATATATACATACGGAATTACTTTACACTTTAATATATAAAAAAATAATATTTGTTATCTTTTATTCCTTGTGTGCATGTTTTACTACTTTGAAACTTAAAATTTGAATGTATAATCACTTTATAATGGTTGAGATATGATCAATAACATGTTATATCTATTGATTTCTTGCAATATTACACTTTAATAGTTTATGAATTACAAATAATTTTCACTCATAAACTATCATCAAACTTTTACATTAAGGCTATGATTTAATGGTGGTTGTTAGTTGGAACATGGTTTCTAAAATTTTCTTTCCTCTCAAATCCCTAAAGAATCCTAGAGAAAATGTTGAGTGGAAGAGACCACCTCAAGGGTGGATTAAAATTATTTTTTATGAGGTGGCTAAGGGGAATCCTGGGCCTACTGGTTGTGGGGGGTGTTAAGAGATAATGAGGGTAGGCTTTTAGAAGTGGTGGAATCCCCATTGGGAACCGAATCTAGTCACTAAGATGAGGCTGAAGCAGCATTTAATGTGATTAAAAATTGCTTTTGATAGAGGCTATAGAGAGGTTTGGGTTAAGGGGGACTCACTCAACATCATTAGGTGCCTACAAGGAAATAGCATACCTAGTTGGACCATTGAGAGATTACCCACACATTTGAATATGTAATATTTTCACATATTTTTAGAGAAGGGAACTCGTTGGAATATTTTTTCACCAACGAGGGTGTCACTTTAATGAGTACCAAGATTTGGGAGGGGTACAACTTAGTACTCATGAAAGCCTTTACTTTACTGAGAAATGATATTTAGCACATATTATGAGGTACAATGGGATGGGATTTTAATGACTACCCATCACATCACATATTTTGTGGGAACTTTTGAGCCCATTCACATTTCTACTTTGATTAATAGAAGTATTTGGAGGTTACAGTGGAGCAAAAAAATTAAGAATATGGGAGGCAACTATAGGAAAGTGGATCCACTCTCTTGTAATGGCTAGAGAAACAAGAGTAAGGTGTGGATAATTTTTGAAAAATGGGACCTCATCCCCTTTATGGAGAGACTTCATGGTTTTAACCATGAAGACATGAAGCTCTTTGTGAAAGGATGGCATAAAAGAACTCTCACGGTGAATGGTGTTGTGTTTTTCAATCATAAAGGAGTTCATTTCCCAAATATCTGGGTTGCAACCCCTAGTACAAAAAATATTCATGGATAGGAATGGGAACAAGGATGTCATGAATTATTTTTTTAAAGGTGATGAAATGGATAAAATAGTCAAGCTCATGTCATGGGGTTATGATAGATTATCTATCAAACCCATATGGGAAAAATTTGTTCAAGTGATAATGAGATATATCACCTTGGATGGATGATTCACTATGATTCTAGGTGCTCATTTCAGTTTCCTCAATCACTTTAGGTACAAGCTCCTAGTTTCTTTTCTATGCTTCTTTATGTTAGCCTCTTTGGAAGCCTCGATGAAAGAAAATTTGAAAACCATAGGGCTCCTATTTTGCATGAGGGCCTCATTTACTTATCATGGAATATGTCAAGAAAAATTATCCAGTTAAGTCTCTCAAGGATAAAGACTCTATTGATAAGAAAAATCCTAAAGTGGTGGATTATTCCTCTTCAAATTTGGATAGTGATATGGAGAATATGAGTACTAGAAGTGTTGGTGTTTCTAGCTTATGATCTAGCATCTCCTAAAGGGTAGCTACTCCTTATACTTAGAGACCCTAGGTTAGTGGCCAACAAATAGGAGATGGTTGATTGGCAAGATTCTCCTCTGAACTTTAGGCTATGTAGGACTAAGGTGGGGATCCCTATATTTTGAAGCAGATCATTATACTACAATGCTGGAAGGCTTTTGATGGGATAAATCATCTATACAACCTCCTATATCTTCTATAACTTCTAGTAGTATGGAAATAAATATAAAATAAAATGCAACAATTTAAAAGATTTTTTATTTTGGTTTTGAAATTAGATCTGTTGTGCATGTTTTGCACACACACCCCACCGTAGGCAAGGACCCAACTTTTTTCACTCCCGACAGGCTGCTTTTCTCCTATCTTGTTTTGTGCCCCATTTTCCAAGCCCAAATTGGTCATGTGCCTTCAAACGATCAAATTCCCCTTACCAAATTCACCTACTTAGGCTATTCAAATCCGTAGAGAAATGAAGTCCCCTGTCCCTTTTCTGCCCATTGTCTTTTTTCTACTAACTTAGTCCCTGATCGCTCGATTCACTTTTTTCGCCAATTTTGAATTTGGGGCCAAATTTTTGGTGGATTTGGGATGTGTTTGAGGTGCTTAAGTGAACTTCCAAAGTTTCATCAATGTTCCATAAAGTTTCAGTGGTTTCAGAACTTTCCCTCCGGAATTCCCTTCCTCTTTGGCTGTTTGGAAACATCTGTGGACCCCTGTCGGTCCGGTTTCCACATTTTTGACTTTGGGGGAAACTTTTTGTTGGATTTGGGATGTGTTTGAGGTTCTTAAGTGAACTCCCAAGGTTTCGTCAACGTGTCGTTAAGTTTCGATGGTTTCAAAACTTTCCCTCTGGAACTCCCTTCCTCTTTGGCTATTTTGGAAACATCTGTGGACCCCTGCCGGTCTGGTTTCCACATTCTTGACTTTGGGGGCAACATTTTGGTGGATTTGGGATGTGCTTGAGGTGCTTCAATGAACTGCCAAAGTTTCATCAATGTTTTGTAAAGTTTCGGTGGTTTCAAAACTTTCTCTCCAGAATTCCCTTCCTCTTTGGCTATTTGGAAACGTCCGTGGACCCCTACCAGTCTAGTTTCCACATTTTTGACTTTGGGGGAAACTTTTTGGTGGATTTGGGATGTGTTTGAGGTTCTTAAGTGAACTGCCAAGGTTTTGTCAACATTCCATTAAGTTTCAGTGGTTTCGGAGCTTCGTCCCCCTTTGGTTGTTTAAGAACATCTGTGGAGCCCCGACGACCCGACCTCCAAAGCCCGGCCCCTCCATGGCCGTTTCTGAGACTTCGTCCCTCCATGGCAATTTTGAACATCCATGGAGCCCCGACAACCCAACCTCTGGAACCTGGCCCCTTTGTGGCCGTTTCTGGGACTTCGTCTCTCCGTGGTCGTTTTGAGCTTCCAGTTTTTGTCAAATGAGTTTGATCTTAAGGAAGTTTTTTTGGGAACTCTTCCTTCCCCTTTTCCCATACACTATAATTGAAAAATCTCGGTTTTGCTATGTTTTGTGGGGTCCAGGAACCTCCCTTCAAGTTTGATGTCCCTCATTTGTTGTCTACCTCCTTGGGCCTGCATTAATGTTTATCGTCCAAATGAGCTCCAAATATCAATATTATGATCTTTTGATGATGCATGGATGGATTTAACAAGGATTTTGCAAGATTTGACTAACATTTTCCTTGATTTGTGTATGAAAGCACTTATGAAACTTCATGTATGCAGGATTCAAGAAGCCTACTGCAGGTCTGTCGAGGAGACCCATTGAGAAAGTTGAACAAGGAAAAGAGCATCACTCCTGCAACCATTCATTTCATATTTGCCTCTCCCACTAGCACACACCAACAGAGTCGGTGTTAGAAGAAGGCCTATGCCAAGGAATTAAATGACAAAAATGCAAGGGGGTGGCCTTGAAGAAGGCATAAGGAAGTTTTCCGCTTGAATCAGGGGCAACCAATCCATTGATGCCAATCGTTGACGGGCTTGTCTAATCCAAGGAAGAACATTGCAAACACATCATGTAAGAGGGTAGCTTTTAGGCAGTTTCTACTACAGTGAAAAGTGAAATCAACTAAATGATGAAATTGCTACAGTGACTGGCACTAGATGACAAAATAGAGAAAAGACAAGGAATGTATTTTAAATTGCTAGCTAATGGGGGGTAGGTGAAACCCTAATGTAAATAAAATATGGGCCATTCGATATAATTCAATCTTGGCTATTCATTTGAGCTTTGGAAAACTATAAATAGGGGCTTTTCCCTCATTTGCAAGGGTTGGAGAGCTGGTGTAAAAAGCATTTGCAGCAATAGAAGACAACATTGCATGATTTTATGGATGTTCTCTTTGATTTTTCTCATCTTGCATGCATGGTTCTACCTTCCATGTTAGTTTTAGTGTTAGTTTGTTGAATGGAAGTGATAATGGAAATTGTTGTTATGGAATTTGATGAGCTTCTAGCCCATACTTTTAGCACTTGTTGATGACAAGTTGCTGTGCAAAGTTAGCCTGGGCTTCTTTCTGTCATTGCTGCAACCTAGTTCAATTGCATGTACATGATGTGTATGTGTAATTTGAAAATCAGCAGACCTTAGAAGATTGCACTAGTTTTGTGTAGTGTAGGTTTCTCTTGGTCAAGCAAAACTCAGTTTAGGAAACCTTTCTACTTTAGCAGCCACCATTGTTACTGGTCATCCATAGCTTAGGATTAGAATAGCTTTCTTAACCCTTCTCCTTTTGTTGTTTCTTTTAATCCTTGGTTAGAGTAGGATCCAAAGCATCACCATGAAGCTAAATCAGATGAACTTGATGAGTTTCAACTTGCTTTTTTGAGTGGGTAGACATTGTTCATTCACTTCTAGCATTTTGAAATTGCATTTGCTGTTGAGATGATGAATTGCACAACCCCTGAAGCTCTGGAATCTTCAATGAAGGAATTTAGCCATGAAAGATAATCAACCACAAAGAGAAGTGTTGCAACAATGGAATGCTAATTAAAGATTCTATTGATAATATGATTGATATGATATTGATATGGTATCTAGATATATTACAAATGAACAAGATGCCTGATTATATAGGCAAGAGGTAAACCCTAATATGCATGAGATGTTGCCATGTGTCTTGATCTAACAACATGTGACAACATGTGAACCCTATGGTGATGATCATTAAATGATGAGATAAGTTCTAGAAGGAATCTTATCCCACAAACTAGGAAAGGGAATATTATCCCATTTATTAAATGATTTATCTAATAATGCAACCTAGGACTTAATGATTAAATGCAAGACCTAAGTTAACTTATGCTAGTGTAATAATTAATTAATTATTACCAACACGTATAAGTGCAACTTAGGGAGGAAAATGCAATGATTATGCAAGATGATGATGGGTCCCAGCTACGAGGCCATGTTAGGTACCCATGTACATGAAGATGCAGAAAATCTCCCACAAACGGAGAAAAGGGGAAAACCCAGTAGGAACAAAACCCCTCTCCAAAAAGGAGATAAAAAGAAAGAATGTGAGATAGGATGGGAAGGATGGAGGACTCCCAAATACCCCCCAAGAACACCATCCATCACATGGATACAATACAATCAATGCCCCCCCATAGGAGGGAAAGAGAGAGACTAAAGAGCCCCCCCAAAAGATAAGATCACCTGCAAGAAAGGTAAGTGTCTGAAGACAAAATAGAATCCAATGTCGACAAACAACTTGTCTCCCTTTCAGAAGAAACAAAACCAACTACAAGTGAAAAGATGCTTCCCATTCCGAATAGGAATTGAAGGAAGGAAGGATGAAGATGGATGTCGATGATGTCTCTGAACTCTTCTCAAATGTCTCCTTGCTTGAAGATGAATATGCCACAATCAATGAAGAGAGTGACAAACCAGGATGATGCAGAAACTGATGTTGAACAATATCCAAAGACAAAGATAGAATGGATATGATGGATGTGATGGAGACTTGATAGCCCCCCCTGAATGAAGTGTCCTCAAAACCACTGAAAGAAGTCTAAAGCAAATCCAATGGTGGATGCTGAAGAAACCTCAAGTCCTGAATGGAATGATAGGGAAGAAGTCTCAGATATGAAATTACTGAAGAGAAACCAAGTGCCTCCAAGGTCTCTGAATTCCTGATCAAGGTCGAGACAAAGAAATGAGGATACTCAAGAAAACTCTCCAAGGTGTGATCTGAATAGAAGAGTGATATCCCCTCAAGAATGTCCTCCAAACCTGTAGAAGTAGCCAAGTCAGTGATACCTGAAACAAAGCCATCATGTGATGTCAAGTCTAGAAAATAGAATGTGTCCTAATGGATAGAGATGATGGTGGAAGCCTCAATCAATGATTCTGGACAAGGAATCACTGAATGTGAAGGGATACCAACTGTCTCTGATGAAGAAAAAGCACTGAAAGGAATCTTGTCAACCTCTTCAGAAAAATCAAGGTAATCAACTTCTTGCACAACAATAGCATCATGGGGTACTTGATCTGAAGCATGATCATCAGGGAATGGTGGAGTATCCGAATCTCCATATAGCTCCCAAAGCTTTGTCCAAAGAAGGTGAAGAAAATCACAATGATCAATAGATCTCAAAACATCGCAATCAACTTGCATCTCAAGAATCTCCAAAACAGTGTACCTGCTGCAACTCCAAGCAAGTTCATGAATACCTTCACTCAGACAAGGAACTATACCAAATAGATATGGCAATAGATCAAGTGACTGAAGATGGTGGCAGATCCCATCTCGCCATTGCAAATAGTTACCCTTATGCAACATAGTCAAAGGAGAATAATATGCAAGCCCCATAACAAAATTTCTCCACAAAAAAACAAAGAAACTAACCTTCAACAGAAAATAAAGACTTCCAAATAGATATGCAACTAAGAATACGCCTCCGAGATCAAGAAATTCTTCTTCAATCTTCAAGATGTCTCAAGAATCAAAAAACCAAAAAAAAGATACCTGGAGCTGAAACCAAAGAAGATGACTGGACTGATGAAAAAATGCACTGAAATATCTCTCGAATGCCACTGGAATCTTTGAAAACTGACAATCTGATGCGAAGATATGCACTTTTGAGTCCAAAAAGGAGGGTTGAATTCAGTTTACTTTAATATTTTATGACAGTAGAATCTTGAAAAACAGAGTGCACCACTGAAAAGTAGACTTCAATAGCTTTCCAATGGTATATCGTGTGCGAATTTTTGATATCGTATGTGGAAGATACGACCTCCGAAAGATTTCTGCCTGATTGGTGATTCACTGGCTAACTAGGTGCAAAAAAGTAGCACCTGGGGCTTAAAAAAAAATAAGCCCCCGGTCGCTGATATGACCGCGGGGCTGGCGGGCAGAAAAAAATAAGCTTCGCCCGGATGGCGGCATCGGAGCGGTGCGAAGGTGGCGGGAGCAGTGGTGGCGTGGCTGGTGGGAGAAGTCACCACCGAAGACTAGCAGAGCCGATGGATCCCCATGTGACTAGGGCTCGGGCTTATCGGCGGGGGCGTCGGTCACATGTCTCGACAAAAGTAAACTGCCGACAGTGACTGGGGCTGAGAGGAATTACCGGCGAAGGAAAAAATGATGCCGGAGATCGGAGTACGGGCCCAACACACGATGACATCGGCGGTCGGCGGAGTACATTTTTCTGCAGAGAATTAATATCGCCAACCACAAAATGAAAAGGCCGACAAAGGATTTAAATGATTTTTTTTATATTGCACTATGCAATAAAAAAAATCAAAAACATTTATGATATAAGCTGATAAAATGATTTTATATGCCGACTAAAAATTAAAAAATCAAACCCAAACTATATGCGCAGATTAAATATTTCTGCCAACCCTGAATTTAATTGCCAGTCAACTTCTGCAGATTAAATTTATGCCGAACTATAGAGAAAAATGCCCAATAATAGCCAGAAAAATAATTTGATTTTTCTAAAAAAAATTTACCTTGATGGAGGACTTACAGGGATGATTTTTTCTGCAAATATGTACGGATTTGTACAAAAAATGCAAACCCTAAGATGTACCTCACAGGCTCTCGATTAATATGTCTTTGATTTTGACGAATGAACAGGCAATCTATGGGTTTTGAGGCCTTCTGGACAATGGAGAGGTCGGAGAGAGCCTGATCTGCACCAGAAAATAGCTTGGCTCCCAGGTAGAACCAACTAGCCTGCAACATAAAACCCTAAGCCTGCTTGAATCTTGCACTCCAAACTTCCTGGATCTAGGGTTGATGTTTCAATGGAATAGCTCTGATACCATGTTGAGATGATGAATTGCACAGCCCCTGAAGCTCTGGAATCTTCAATGAAGGACTTTAGCCATGAAAGATAATCAACCACAAAGAGAAGTGTTGCAACAATGGAATGCTGATTAAAGATTCTATTGATAATATGATTCATATGATATTGATATGATATCTAGATATATTACAAATAAACAAGATGTCTGATTATATAGGCAAGAGGTAAACCTAATATGCATGAGATGTTTCCATGTGTATTGATCTAACAACATGTGACAACATGTGAACCCTATGGTGATGATCATTAAATGATGAGATAAGTTCTAGAAGGAATCTTATCCCACAAACTAGGAAAGGGAATATTATCCCATTTATTAAATGATTTATCTAATAATGCAACCTAGGACTTAATGATTAAATGCAAGACCTAAGTTAACTTATGCTAGTGTAATAATTAATTAATTAATTACACCAACATTTGCAAACCCAACTTCCCATGATTTGTAACTCATCCGTAAGATCACCTTGTGATTCCAGCAAATCACATCA
The DNA here is from genome assembly GCA_007258455.2 of Sequoia sempervirens. Taxonomy (NCBI): domain Eukaryota; kingdom Viridiplantae; phylum Streptophyta; class Pinopsida; order Cupressales; family Cupressaceae; genus Sequoia; species Sequoia sempervirens. The sequence continues at coordinate 50,635 of VDFB02099737.1, read as the reverse complement.
AACAACTAAGATATTCCAAGCACTGTCAAGACTTGACATTAGAGACCTTGGGATAGTTTTCTGCAATCTGATTGTGAAAGATTTTCTTTCAAGAGAGGTAGTGCACCTACGCACTACTTGTGTTGAGAAGTGCATAAAAAACACATCAACAGAACTAGTGCTAGAAGGAGGGCTAACACATTGGGAATACAAAGCTTAAGGTTGGAAGTGATTCATTTTATGCCCTCCTACTAATGCCATCAACAAAACTTGTGCTAGAAGGAGGGCATGACATGTTGAGGCTACAAAACTAAAAGTTGGCACTTCAAAAAGAACACTTTCAAAGAAGAAATCTGAGATAAGGAGATCTCTTTTAATGCTAAAAAATTAGAAAATTTTGAAGGCAAGGAGAAGCTGAGTCAAAATGGAGCCACATACACAAATCGATATCACTCAGCTACATACATATTTGAATAAGAGACTGAAGAAGCCATTGTAGCAATTCACGTTGTTAGATAGATGTTGGATCCATTGCACTCATAGGCACAACGAGTTGGGGTGTCTGAATTTTTTGAGAAAAATTGAGAAGGTCTTTCAAGGAGAAATCCCCTTCTGGGAAATCTATCTACCTTTAACCCTTACAAATCTAGAGGAAGAATTGACAACCATGGCAGCCAAGGTGTTCAAGAAGCTGATCTAGGAACATTTGAGCAACAAGGATGGACCAAGATTGGAGGAAGTACTAATGGAAAGTTGGTGCAGATTTCACAATGCACCCCACTCTGAATTCACTTGCTTGTCATGCACAAACATCATCACTCAAGCCAAGGGTTGTTTGAACAAGTTGGAGCAGCCAACTCCCAATGAAGAGAAGTTATCCAATGAGGTAGAAGTGTTGTCAACACCCAGAGGACAACAAAGTAAGGATGAACCAAGAAATTTGATACAAGTTAATGTTGGAGCAACAACCATTGAAGTTGAAAACCAAGAGGAAGAGGTAGATTTCGCTACGACAGCAAGGTGCCTTGGTGAAAATCTAATTGAAACTAATTTAGAAGGTCTTCCCTCTACTAATAAAAGGCATTTCTCCATTCCAGACGGAGAGCAATTGGTAGGTGAAGATGAATCAATGAAGTTTGCAGCCGTGGATGTTAGGACAGCCAACTCAGATGCTGAAAAATAGGAAGGAGAAAAGGTTGACAACATTGGAGTAGCAGAAAATGATGATGAAGGTATAAGTGAAATCAGATTAGAAGATATCTCCTTCGTCAATGACAAGGATCGAGAATCTAAAAATGAAAGTTTGGAGGAGTGGGAACAACCACTCACCACAGACGTTCGCCATCCAACTTCCCTCCCAAGTGATGATGAGGACCCGATCATGGAGATATATGACCAACTCGTCTCTAGGTTGGAAAAGGATTGGTCGGAGCTGAAATACCAAGTGGATTTGGAGGTATTGCTACTGCCAAATTGGTACAAACTTCATAATTCATCACACTCTGAATTTGTATGTGAGCTATGCAAAGAGGCCACTGAACAAGTTAGAGGACAAGTGGAGCAACCAAGTACCCAACCTCCTCTACTTGCTACCCATATCGAAGAAGAAGACCAAAATCCTGAATCAAGTGATGGCTCAGCTAAAGGCAGACCTTAAGAGGATGCTGGGACAGCAATAGAAGGACAACAATATAGTCTCATACTTCCGAGCGATGAAGTAGATCAAGTGGGAATGTTGTCCACTAGTCATTAAGAAGTTCTTCCTCTTGAAGAGCAATTGTGTGCCATGGACAGTGGGATTTTTGGCGTGTCTTTGGTCCCCTTGATGAGGTTCCATCAATTGATGACTTCTTTCCATTGGGAGACGCACTATAGAGGTATGCTCATGTCGAGGAAGAGCACATCCCAGAAGACGGTAGAGATGAATACATACTCCTTGAGCCCCCGAACAATGATGCACTAGAGTTTCCAGATTGGGAGAGGAGCTCCTTCTCCATTTATAGTGATAGTGAGCACGAGAAAACAAGTGAACGTCATAATGAGATGCATGAACAGCAAAGGGAAGAAGACAAAGGTGGGGGTGTTTTGATGGCTTCCAACAAGTATGACAAAATTGAACAACTACAAGATGCAACTTGGAGCCCTTCTGCCATGATCGTTGTTGATCCTCCTTCACATTCAAGGAGCTACAATAGGAAAAACTTGTCCATGTCATTATCCCATGACATTGAACATCATAGAAAGGAGGTTGATACTTGGGGAAGGAGACGAGATAGCATACTGCTATTTGAGGACAGCAACCAAGTGGATCTCGAGTTTGCAGATGATCAATGTGGAGAAGTATTTCTTTTTGAAGAACTGACAACTGGGGTTGTGGATCCAACACGAAGATTGGAAGAGTTGTTTTCTGCCCCATCCTCCCAGCCTTATGCAAGTTTAATGTCCAAAGTGTAACACCCTCCACCACACCCGCCCGAGGCTGCCAATGCACCTATTGACAATGTAGTGCTCACCCTTGACTATCTAACACTACCACCCCCATGTGACGACATCCAGGTTCTATCCTTCCTTGCCCCTATTATTTCTTATAACTGCACTTATTATTTTGATTATGGGAATGAGGGAAAATGAACATTTTTATGGATTAACCATGGATTCAACTAGCCTCCTAAATTGCTGATTTTTCATGATGACATGATTGAACTTGAGTGTTGCAACGTTGAATTTATTTTTTTAGAATATAAAGATAAATTTGCATGGTTAAGAATGATAATGATTTCCCGTTTTCTTGTGCATGCACTGCGAAATCCAATGAACGTTAATGTCGACTTGCCCTACCTAAACATAGTGCTTTGTAAATATCTTTGTACATAGCCTATTTTGAGTAGTATAGGTTTCCTGTAAATACTCCGCTTTCCTGCTTTCCTTAGGTTAGTTGGTTTGATGTAGGTTTCTTGCTTTGTAGGTTGTTTGCTTTTCTTTTTCTTTTGCTATGTTGCTGTATATGCATAAAAATGGTCATGTCTATAAACCTGGCAATTAATTAAATATTTATTATTTAATTAGTTTTCTAAAATCCTCTACATATGATTAAATTTAATTAATTTAATTATATTGTTCATTCATCTTATTCTTCCTTCATAATTAAATAAATTTATTTTATTTAATTATTTTCATACGTCCACTTAATTAATTAAATAAATACAGTCTATTTATTTAAATTAGTTATCATTGTTTGAATTTAAATTAAATCTTTTGATTTAATTAAATTTAAATATCCTTTTCTTCTATTTTAATTTCTTCTTCTAATTAATTAAATGTTTCATTTAATTAATTTCATAAAAGTGATTTAATTAAATAAATCTTATTTAATTAAAAATATCTTATGCTTTCTTTCTAAAATCACAATTAGGTATTTTATTTAATTGTGCAATCTTCTCATATCATAATTAAATATTTTATTTAATTATGAGATCTTCTGCTTTTTTCAATAAAACCTGATTAAAGCTTTATTCTCATCACCAACTTTCTTCTGCTTTTAAAAGCTTAATTAAATATTTTATTTAATTAAGAAAAGCTGAATATCCTCCACAAATAAATAATTGATTTTTTTTAATTCATTATTTATCAGCTTTAAATCTTTCTTTTATTCTTTTAAAGAAAGATGATTTCTTATCTTCTTTTCTTTTTCCTCTTTCATAAAAATAGAAAAATCTTGTTTTTAGGTTTCTTCTATTTTCTCTTCAGTTTCATCTTTCTTCACCATTCGATCTGCCAGGAATTATCACAACCGTCAATCAAGACAGCCAATCAAGATCATTCGAAAAACTCTATAAATACCTGTGTGAATCCAAGCATTGGTAATAGGCAATTAATTAGAGTTCATGCATTTAATTCATTTAGTTTTCATTTATCATAGCATCATGTTTATTTCAAGCTTATTAGTATCAAATCATTATCATAGCTTAATCTTGCATCATACATCATATCAAAATCTCGTTCTTTAGGAAGACAGTTTGTTGAGCCTAGCCTACAATCTGAGAACACAAAGCTGGAATCGACAAAAACACTAAAGATAGAGGACAATAGGACGACAATGGAAACAGGATACTGAGTTTGCACTTCTTTACTTTTTATATTCTGTTTTGATATAATGTCTTATTGGTGTGTTTGAATAGTTGTTTCAATTCATTTACGCATTTATTTTTCAATCACACAGTTGCTGCTTTGCTTAGGGTCCCTTTTCTTTTAGCTAGGCACATCTTTGCGCACAACAACCATACTTATTGCCTAGGGTTGTTCTATGTATTTCTTTGTCAAACTTTAATCAAGTCTTCAGAGTGGATGATGAAGGTTTTCTGTTAGTGTCAAGTGATTTGGGTGTTTGATTCAAAGAGGATAATTTGTTGGTTTAGTCTGACTTTGATGTATTTTGAAATCTTACAGCTCTTAACCATCTTAAGAATCCGACAATCACTATAGGGCCTTTTGTGAAGTCTAGTTAAGTGAAAAATCTAAAATTCTGCTCTAGTGCCACTGTGATTCTCAGCCTTGAGCATAAGCTTTAATGCTTGCTGGTTGAAATAAAAGAGCTGAAAAGAGAAAAGAAAGAAAGAAAGAAAACATTGAAAATTAAAAGAAAGAGAAAATTCAACTTTTCAGGGGTATCTGAGCAACTCTACCAGGGCTATGGACACTTGACTCACAGTGAGGTAATGTCCCAGATGCTTTTGGAGTTAGAATAAACTACGTAGCTTGACTTGATGGAGCTTGGGTTTCCGTAGCAACTGAAGGATGGGAATTAACGCAATTACATGCACTTGGATTTTCAGCATATTGAAGGTTGGGTTGGCTAGTGGTTTTGATCCTTTGGTTGAGCGTCTGGTTTGTTTGTTGTAGCGTGAACCTGTCGGAACCAGGAATTTTGGGTTCGTGATTCTAGTTTGTCATCAAAATGCTCTGGAGCATTTCCCCAGCGGGTCGCCCTTTGTTGTGCATGTTTTGCACACATGCCCCACCATAGGTAGGGACCCCCCTTTTTTCGTTCCTGATAGGCTGCTTTGCTCCTGTCTTGTTTTGCATGCCCTATTTTCCAAGGCCAAATTGGTCATGTGCCTTCAAACGATAAAATTCCCCTTACCAAATTCACCTACTTAGGGTATTCAAATCCGCGGAGAAATGAAGTCCCCCGTCCCTTTTCTGCCCATTGTCTTGTTTTTGTTAACTTAGTCCCTGATCGCTTGATTCACTTTTTTCACCATTTTTGAATTTGGGGCCAACTTTTTGGTGGATTTGGGATGTGTTTGAGGTGCTTAAGTGAACTGCCAAAGTTTCATCAATATTTTGCAAAGTTTCGGTGGTTTCAAAACTTTCCCTCTGAAATTCCCTTCCTCTTTGGCTGTTTGGAAACATCCGTGGACCACTGCCGGTCCGGTTTCTACATTTTTGACTTTGGGGGCAACTTTTTGGTGGATTTGGGATGTTTTTGAGGTGCTTAAGTGAATTTCCAAGGTTTCGTCAATGTTCCGTTAAGTTTCAGTGGTTTTGGAACTTTCCCTCCAGAACTCCCTTCCTCTTTGGCTATTTTGGAAACATCCATGGACCCCTGCCGGTCTGGTTTCCACATTTTTTACTTTGGGGGCAACTTTTTGGTGGATTTGGGATATGTTTGAGGTGCTTAAATGAACTACTAAATTTTTGTCAATGTTTCGTAAAGTTTTGGTGGTTTTGAAACTTTCCCTCTAGAATTCCCTTCCTCTTTGGCTATTTGGAAACATCTGTGGACCCCTGCCGGTCCGGTTTCCACATTTTTGACTTTGGGGGAAACTTTTTGGTGGATTTGGGATGTGTTTGAGGTGCTTAAGTGAACTGCCAAGGTTTCATCAACATTCTATTAAGTTTTAGTGGTTTCAGAGCTTCATCCCCCTTTGGTTGTTTTAGAACATTCATGGAGACCCAGTGACCTGGCCTCTAGAGCCCGGCCCCTCCGTGGCTATTTCTGGGACTTCGTCCCTCCATGGCCATTTTAAACATCCATGGAGCCTTGGTGACCCGACCTCCGGAACCTAGCCCCTCCGTGGCCGTTTTGAGCTTCCAGTTTATGTCAAATGAGTCTGATCTTAAGGAAGTTTTTCTGGGCACTCTTCCTTCCCCTTTTCCCATGCATATAATTGAAAAATCTTAGTTTTTCTATGTTTTGTGGGGTCTGGGAACCTCCCTTCTAGTTTTTTTTTCACTCGTTCGTTGTCCGCCCCCTTGGGCTCGCATTAATGTTTATGGTCCAAATGAGCTCCAAATATGAATATTATGATCTTTTGATGATGCATGGATGGATCTAACAAGGATTTTACAAGATTTGACTAACGTTTTCCTCAATTTGTGTATGAAAGCACTTACGACACTTCATGTATGCATGATTCAAGAAGCCTACTGCAGGTCTGTCGAGGAGACCCATTGAGAAAGTTGAACAAGGAAAAGTGCATTGCTTCTATCACCATTCATTTCATATTTGCCTCTCCTGCTAGCACACACCAACAGAGTCAGTGTTAAAAGAAAGCCTGTGACAAGGAATTCAATGACAAAAATCTAAGGGGGTGGCCTCGTAGAAGGCATAAGGGAGTTGTCCGCTCGAATCAGGGGCAACCAATCCATTGATGCCAATCGTCGATGGGCTCGTCTAATCCAAGGAAGAACACTGCAAACACATCATGTAAGAGGGCAGCTTTCAGGCAGTTTCTACTACAATGAAAAGGGAAATTAGCTAAATGACGAAATTGCTACAGTGACTGGCACTAGATGAAAAAACAGAGAAAAGGAAAGGAATGTATTTTAAATTGCTAGATAATGGGGTGTAGGTGAAACCCTAATGTAAATCAAATATGGGCCATTCAATGTAATTCAATCCTGGCCATTCATTTGGGCTTTGCAAAACTATAAATAGGGGCTTGCCCCCCATTTGTAAGGGTTGGAGAGCTGGTGTAAAAAGAATTTGCAGCAATAGAAGACAACATTGCATGATTTTATGGATGTTCTCTTTGATTTTTCTCATCTTGCATGCATGGTTCTACCTTCCATGTTAGTTTTAGTGTTAGTTTCTTGAATGGAAGTGATAATGGAAATTGTTGTTATGGTATTTGATGAGCTTCTAGCCCATACTTTTAGCACTTGTTGATGACAAGCTGCTATGAAAATTTAGCCTGGGCTTCTTTCTGTCATTGCTACAACCTAGTTCAATTGCATGTTCATGATCTGTATGTGTAATTTGAAAATCAGCAGACCTTAGAAGATTGCATTGATTTTGTGTAGTTGTAGGTTTCTCTTGGTCAAGCAAAACTCAGTTTAGGAAGCCTATCTACTTTAGTAGCCACCATTGTTACTATTCATTCATAGATTAGGATTAGAATAGCTTTCTTAATCCTTCTCCTTTTGTTGTTTCTTTTAATCCTTGGTTAGAGTAGGATCCAAAGCATCGCCATGAATCTAAATCAGATGAACTTGATGAGTTTCAACTTGCTATTTTGAGTGGGAAGACATTGTTCATTCACTTCCAGCACTTTGAAACTGCATTTGCAAACCAAACTTCCCATGCTTTGTAACTCATCCATAAGACTGCCTTGTGATTCCATCAAATCACATCAAACAACTAAGATATTCCAAGCACTGTCAAGACCTGACATTAGAGACCTTGGGATAGTGTTCTGCAATCTGGTTGTGGAAGATTGTCTTTCAAGAGAGATAGTGCACCTATGCACCGCCTGTGTTGAGAAGTGCATAAAAAACACATCAACAAGATCCACCTTAGACTTAGGCTTATGGGCATAGGCTGACCAGTGGCTTATCCACATGGAGTCCATAAATGAAGCAACACTCCTACAATAGACCCACCCTGACTTCTAATATACTTACTTCCTTGCAGCAAGAAACCAATAAAAGAACAATGCTCTCAAACTTCTTTGAAATCCTTATTGTAACATCAAAATTTAACATATGAACTGAAATAAATTAAACTGCTCCTTGAATAGAAACTAAAAAATCATGCATTCATGATTAGAAAATGTGATATGAGAATAAAAAATCATCCATGATTATATTGATTCAAAGATAATGAGTACAATAGTTGAGAGAATGATAGAACTGATATGATATTAAGTGAAAAATGCAATGAACATTTAGGTCATCTATTGTTATTACAAAGAAAACATTACAACAATTCCTTTTTAGGTGTAGAAGAAGAGAACACTATATAAAATAAAACAAAATATTTACAAATTTTTGAGAGAATGGATCCCAAATAAAATGTACAAAATTTGTCTTTATAGTACAGGTATAACTCGGATTTAAATTTGAAAATGCAAACCCTAACCTAACTAGGGCTTCGAACATAAGAACCATGATCAAGCTTTAGTCCGTTAAGAATTTCCCCCCAAAATGACACAACAACCAGGAATGAAATGCCTCTGAAATCTCAAGCACACCCATATTAATGGCATTCTGAAAATAAGCATGAAACTCCCAAGAAATCCATAATCAAGATCAAGAAAAAAATCCCCTGACAAAGACATTTATCCTCTGCAATACATCAGAAAATGAATGACACCATTGGTAAATTAATTTTACTTGGGTGAAGCATAGGAAATCAATTTGGAGGCATCCTAGATCGATCTGGTAGCTCAAATGTAGTTGTGCCATTACTACCCTATCATCACCCACGAATAGGAGCAGCTAGCGGTTGAAGTTTAATGCCAACCATTTGATATGAGATGGACGACCATGATCAAACCCCAATGCAAGTTTAAAACATCACTCTTTATTTCTATCTTTAAATCTAGACTATCTATTGTGCCATCATGATGTTGAAGGGGCTATATTTTACCCTACTTCGATGTTGCCCCATCTCTTCAACACCACCCTCATCGCTCATTGCGAAAACCACCATATCACCTTGCTTCACAACAATGATGTGAAGCAAGGGCATGATGAATGCTCCACCATTAGATATTATTGATTAGATTTGATCCCTTTATTGATAAAAAGCAATATCGAGGAAATAATCACACATCGGGGAGAAGCCACCTAGATTCCCCTCGATAGAATGAACTCTACCACCTAACAGACATCGGGTCCCACCAAGCCACGTGCTACCTCTCAGCTCCCCCACTAAGAAAAATAAAGGGCCCACCACAACACTATGGGCTAGCGGGATCTTGCCACCTGTTCACTATGTTGGCAACATACTCCACCATCTCCATCACTTATCATGGTAATGAAATGATAGGCTGAAAGGGTTACATTGATACGTGATACAAGGAGCTCATTGCTCATTGTGTAAATGAAACCAATGGAGAGAATGGTTTCAGTGATATGTGATAAAGGTTATTTTAAAAGGTGGACATACTAGGCGAACGAAACATGGGGGACATAAAACATAGGCTCGCGACCTAGAAAGGGATCAAAAATTGAAAGGGGTTATAGGATGAGAAATTATGGCACAAGGTTACAACTTAAAGGACCCAAGACAAAGCAGGTGCAAAGTGTCAATGATGAAATAGAATAGAACTAGGTTTTTAGGATACAAGGGTTTAAACCCATCAAGCAATTTTGAACCCTAAGGACATAAAACCCTCAAAAATGGTGGTGTATTTTGTAGGGAAGATGGACTTTGAAGCTAGGGATGAGTTAGTGGAGGTCATCTCTTATTCTCCCTTAGATTTTGGTAAGCACGAGAGGAGGAAGGGGAGTGCGAAGAAGAAACCTCCCAAAAATAAAACCAAAAAATCTTTCTCGTGACTTGATGGCTCTCAAAATGGGGATGATGAGGAGGACCAGAATATGTAGATTTAGTAGGTGAAAGGTACTTGGTGTGTTAAGAGAAAATTAAAAGAGGGGGATGATGAGGAGGATCATAAAGTGAAAAAAATTCACCTATCAAGTGAAAGGTACTAGAACTAGCTTGAGCAAAGGTAAAGAGAAGATTTTAGAGGTAGTCATGAAGTATGTGGGAAATAAGTTGGGTAAGGTCAAGTATAGCACAAGTAACATCCATCCCCTTTCTAAATATTTTTCCTATCTTTGTGAAGAAAATGTGGATATGCTTGATGTGTTATAAATGGAAAGGGGTGGGGCTACCTACAATTTCAAGCTTGCAATATGGGTTATGAATGAAATCAATAAAATTAATGTTAAAATCAAAGGCTTGAAAGAGAATTTTACAAATGAAATAAAAGAGAATTATCTATCTGAGATTAATGAGTTTAAAGAAACACTTATTGATTTGAAAAATTATATTTTTGACCTCAAGAGAGACTTTGAAGAGCACCTTCAAGGTGTGGAGAAGAGGGTTCAAGAATTAGATGTTGACATTCAAAATCTATTAAAAATTAGTCAATGTTATATTAAGAACAACTCAAACACCCTCAAATTTATCATGGAAAAGCTTAAAGACCTGAGAGGGGAATAAATGTACATTGGGCATTAGGGAGGCATCAATTTGAAAGAACCTATAGCTAAAGAAAAAGGCAAAAAGGAAGCAACTGAAGAAGAGAAGGGTTAAGGTGCTAGAACCTAGGGTAGTATGAAAAAGACCTTTGAGGAAGATAAGAATGAACTATTGTCCTTGGTCAACATGCACTATAATTAGGAGATGGAGGTGGGTGAACACCCTTAACAACATGAAATAGGCCTTCTCAACTTTTTATCTTCTTTTTATTTCTTGTATGTTGTTTTTGTTATTGTCTTGATATTGGATGGCTACTATTTATCTATGTCATATTTAGTTCCAGTAGCATTTTGATGTAAAGGGTTTCGGGTCCCTTCAAAACCTATTTTTCCCAATTAATCAAAACATGTATACTACTATTAAATTTGGTTGACTTGGGAAACTTCACCAAATTTGATCCCTTTATCCTTAGTATCTATAGTTTCAAGATCCTTTATCCTTTGATTCTTGGATCCCTTAACATACTTAGTCTCTATAGTTTCATTTTTTTTATCCTTTAATTATGATTGAAATCCATGTTCATAAAAATTAGTTCAAAATGTATTGGAAGATCTATGCATAGATATTAGAATTATGCCAAAAAAGAGTATGGGAAGAAATAGGTAAACTAATAGTATTTGATACTTTATATAATATTACATTAGTTGATGGTACACAATAAGCACCGTTGGTACATGGAGGAATATTGAAGCCAGCCTAATAGGGATAATAAAGAACGTATATTTTGAGGTCATTAAGATGAAAGAACATTTTCATACATTGTAGACTATTGAACCTAGAATGGTTTGTGAATTGTAATGGAATTTTTTTTCATAGAAACAAGAGTTTTCTTTTTTGTGTAGATTGAGTGGTATTTCATTTTTTGTGTAGATTGAGTGGTACACATTCTTCTTTATATATATATATATATATATATGAGTTCTACATATGTTGAGGAGGTATAGCGCAAGAAGAAAATATTTTTAAAGTAGGAAGATAAAGACTATGAAAAATAATCTCTTCTATGGCTACATAGTTTGGGTGGAAAGATGAATTGTCAAATAGAAAGAAAGAATTCATTTCCTTGTTGATTATAGGAAAAAAGAGGTCTATTTGATAAGCCATAATGATTTTCCATACACAATTAATAAATGAAGATGTTTATACTCATCAAATCTCCCTATGGTCTCAAATAGGGTCATAGAGTGGGATTTATCAAATTAGATGAACACCTTTACCTCAAAGATCAAGTTGGTGTGGTATTGATTTTCATTGTACATGCCAATAATACACTCATTATATGTAGTTCAAAGATGTAGATTTTTGCAATTAAGAATAAACTTAGTAAATTATTGGTAGGATTAAGCTTGGAGTATTACAGTATTGTCTTGGTATGAAGATATTATATATAAGTGGTGTAGAAAAATGTATCACTTTACATTTTCACACCTAATTTAGAATCAATATTAAAATTTACTTAATTATGCCTTAATTTAGTGTTGTAGTATGTATTTTATATATTCACATTAAGTTTAGGGCCCTATTAATTAAAATGGACTTAATTGTGCCTTATTTTTAGTGTTGTAAAGTGTACCTCTTTACACTTTCACATTTATTTAGGGATCCCTTAATTAATTGATCTTAATTTTCCTTAATTGGCCCCTTTAGTTTAAATCCAAGCCTGATTAATTACATTTTTTGAAGAGGAAACTTGACATTTATTAATGCCTAAACATAACACTTATCATTTAGTAATGTGTGTCCTAGGTGAGTAACCTATGACCCATTCGCCCATGGGTGAATGGGTCCTCACTTAGATCTAGGGCCTAAATTTGAATTATGTTTTTGGTGGTATTTTAACAATTTCAAATCTATATTCTGATGTTGGATTGTGTTATTTGAATTTTGGGAAATTAATGTTACATACCTATAAATATAAGGTTATTTCACTATGCTTCATCTAAGATTTTGAAGTGAGAAATCCTATGGAAAATTTATCATTTCAAGAAAAATTCAAGGAATTCAAGAGAAAATTTATTGAAGAACTATTGCAGTAATCAAGATCCAATTGTCATGTCAAAGTATTCTCGCATCATGCATGTTTTTGGATCTAATATGATGATGTAGGTTTCATGATCCATTCAAGCATTCAAGGTGTTGTTTCAAATCAAGTTTCAAGATCAAGATCCACATCCATTGAAGCCATTCCATGCAAGTTCCAGATCTACATTACAAGGTCCATTCAAGGCTTTGGTGAGTTGTGACCTAGAGTTATTCATTCATCATTCCTTTCATGCTATTTCATTTCATTTCAAGGTTTAAATACAAAAATGGGATTTGACCAAGGTAAACCCCCATTCACCAAAAAAAATAAAATTTCCCTCTTGATTTGTTTTTGTAGATTTAGGTTGAAGAAATCTTGAAGATCTCTTGAAGAGAAATATTGGAGAACTTTTCAAAGTTGCAAAAGTTGTCATAAAGTTGTCATCTCATAGAAAATCGATTACATAATTTATTTCTGACTCTCTGAACTTGAAACCTTGGTAAATTGAGAGATTCAAATCTATAATAGAGTCTCTCAAAAGTTGTATACAAACCATAACTCAATACCCATTCACCCCTGAGAGAATGAGTTCCAGGTCATCTTCAGCAAAGCACTTTTAGTGATCGGTACACATCATCTTACCTCTCTCAGGTCTACATTTCAATTTATGGTTCCATCAACATTGAGCTTAATCTATTAGATCCAAGTTGTAGATTGTAGTTTGGAGTTAGTTTACTATTTTTAATATTTTTCCCCAAAGTTTTGTTTAATCAGGACCCTCGTCCTTGCAAAAAAATGAAATTAGTAGATTCACACTTTGACTTGACTCACCTAAAGGTTGATAGTCATTTCATTATGCAGATCTCATTTCCTAATGAAATGGAGTGAGAAATAGGTCCCTAAGTGGTTCATCAAACCCATTTTGGTGAACTACTTACTCAGCCCTATTTTTCTCTATTTAATAAGATGTATCACATATTTTCGTTATAGATAAAATATGCTATTGGTTTTCTCAAGTAGTTTCAAGTGATGAATTGTAAGTAAATTCCCACACCTATGAAGGTAGGAATATATCCTTTTATTCTAATATATCCTTTTATTTGTGTTTCCTAGGGTAGTAAAAATGAAGATATAGCTATGGGGTGTCATTATGTCCACAAAAATGAGAAAACTAGAATAGTCCTAGGATACTTCAAAGAAAAGTTGGTAAATTGAAAAATTGCAAATTTTTTAGTAGTTATGATAAATGGGTTGTGCCATGTCCAAGTGGGAAGGTAAATGTTAGGGAAGGTATCTTTTTTCTCTCTAAGTCACTCCATCATTTCAGAGTGCACTATTCCAGCATAGTCTCTTAAGATCCCTAAGAGAAAACAGATTCCAAACTATGGAATGGTTCTCGGAGCTTGTGGAACCTAAAAAAAAAATTCCTATATGTGAAAGTCCATATGGAATCCCTCCACATTAGACTCTCTTCATTTTGGTCAACTCAACATCATTTGACCATCCCAACTTAGAATGTAAACTTGAAAAAACTATCAGTAAAGAGTAGTGCAAATTTGGAAAGAAGCATATTTTTTTGTTTTGTGGATCTTAGGCCAAAACCAATTATGCCAACATGCCAAGTAGGTAGGTAAATTATAGGGAAGGAATTTATTAGTTCTCCAAGTCGCCTGGTCATTTCAAAGTGTACTATTCTAGTGTAGTCTCTTAAGATCCTTAAGAGAAAAAAACTACCAAACTATAATGAAGTGGTTCTCAAAGATCATGAAACCTAAGAATATTTTTTCTACACATACAAGTCCATATGGCATCCCTCCACATTAACCATTTTTTTCAACTCAATATTGTTTGATCATGCCAACTTATAATGCAAACTTGCAAAAATTGTCAATAGAGAGTAGTGCAAATTTGGCAAGAAGCATATTTTTTGTTACCTATTTCCTAGACCAAAACTGACTATACAAAATTGTCCAACTAGGCAAGTAAATTCTAGGGAAGGGATTTGTTCATTCTTCAAGTCACCTGATCATTTTAGAGTGCACTATTGTAGCATAGTCTTCTAAGAGCCTTAAGATAAAAAAACTACCAAACTATGAAAAAATGGTTCTCAGAGCTCGTGGAACCTAATAATATTTCATCTACACATACAAGTCCATATGGCATCCATCCACATTAACCTCTCTTATTTTTTTCCAACTCATCACCATTTGACCATGCCAATGTAGAATGCAAACTTATAAAAGCTATCAATAGAGAGGTGCAAATTTGGCAGGAATCATATTTAGTTTCATACATCCTAGACCAAAAATGACTATGCCAACATGTCCAAGTAGGAAATTAAATAGTAGGGAAGGGCTCTGTTCATTCTCCAAGTCACTCAATCATTTCAAAGTGTATTATTCTAGTGTAGTCTCTTAAGAGCCTTAAGAGCAAAAACATTCCAAACTATGACAGAGTGATTGTCAGATCTCTGGCACCTAATAATGATTTTTTTTCATGTACAAGTCCATATGGAATCCCTTCACATTAACCTCTCTCATTTTTCATCAACTCAACACCGTTTGACCATGCCAACTTAGAATACAAACTTGTAGAAACTATTAGTAGAGAACAGTGCAAATTTGGCAAGAAACATATTTTTATTTCATGCATCCCCAACCAAAACTGACTACACCAAAGCATCCAAGTGGGTAATTAAACTATAAGGAGGGGATGTGTTCATTCTCCAAGTCACTAGATCATTTCAGAGTGCACTATTTTGATGTAGCCTCTTAAGAGCCCTAAGAGAAAAAAAACTACCAAACTATGATAGAGTGGTTCTCAAAGCTTGTGGCACCTAAGAATGTTTCTTATACATGTAAAATACCATATGACATGCATCCAAATTAACCTCTCTCAATTTTGGTCAACTCAACACTATTTGGCCATGCCAACTTAGAATGTATACTTGCAAAAACTGTTAGTAGAGAGCAGTCCAAATTAGGCAAGAAGCATATTTTTAGTTTCATGCATCCTAGACCAAAACCAATTGTTCCAAAACATCCAAATATTTAGGTAAATACTCAGGAAGGTATTTTTTTCATTCTCCAAGTCACTAGATCATTTCAAAGTGCATTATTCTAGCGTAGTCTCTTAAGAGCCTTAAGAGAAAAAAGCTACCAAACTATGACAAGGTAGTTCTCAAAGCTCTAGCACCTAAGAATTTTTTTTTGCATGTACAAGTTCATATGGAATCCCTCCACATTTTATCTCATTTTCAGTAACTCAACATTGTTTGACCATACAAACTTGTAGAAATTATTAGTAGAGAGCAGTGAAAATTTGGCGAGAATCATATGTTTTGTTTCATGTGTCCTAGACCAAAACTGACTACACCAAAGCATCCAAGTGGGTAGGTAAATTTTAAGGAAGGGTTGTGTTCATTCTCCAAGTCACCTAATCATTTCAGTGTGCACTATTTCACCATAGTCTCTTAAGATACCTAAGATAAAAAAACTACCAAACTATCATAGAGTGGTTCTCAAAGCTTGTGGAACCTAAGAATTTTTTGTCTACATGTAAAAGACCATATGACATGCCTCCACATTAACCTCTCTCATTTTTGGTCAACTCAACACTGCTTGGCCATGCCAACTTAGAATGCATACTTGTAAGAACTATCAGTAGAGAGTAGTACAAATTTGGCAAGAAGCATATTTTTTGTTTCACACATCTTGGACAAAAACAGGTTATTCCAATACATCCACGTAGGTAGGTAAATACTCGGGAAGGGATCTATTCATTTTCCAAGTTAGCCAATTATTTCAAAGTGCACTATTCTCGTGTAGTCTCTTACTATCCTTAAGATCATACACATGAAAAAGAATACACTTGATATTCATGAGCATACATACATACACATGATATTACACAAACTATGAGCACACATGAACATAAATACATAAGAGATTACATACACCATGAACATACACACATGAATATACATACACCATGAACATAAACACATACACATCAAGTTAAGAAACAAGAACTACAAATTTTTAACTAAACATTCTCTCAAACCAAATATGATGCAAGATTAAGAATCGCTACTTAGAATTCTATTGTAGATGTCACTTTATGAATTATATGTGACCACTACAAAAGATATATTTTTTTTATCTCAATTGCCTATTCATAGTAGCTTTATTCTTTAAAAAACTATATATATAAAAAATTAAATTGTTAAGAAAAACAATCTTGAAGATGTATTTTAAATTCAACAATGGTGGATTTATTGTCATTGTACCTTGTTATGCTCCAAACTTGAGTGAAATAGGCTTGCATACAAATATAGAAAAATGTTGATCATAAACAACATGAACTACAAAGTTTTAACTAAAGATTCTCTCAAACCAAATATGATGTAATATTAAGAATCACTACTTAGAATTCTATCATAGATGTCACCTTATGAATTATATGTGACCATTGCAAAATATATAACTATTGATCTCAATCGCCTAGACATATTAGCTTTATTCTCCAAAAAACCTACATATATAAACAAGTAAATTGTTAAGAAAAATAGTCTTGAATACCTATTTTAAACTCAATAATGGTAGAATTATTTTCATTTTAATCTTGTTGTGCTCCAAAATTGAGTGAAATAGACTTACATATAAATATAGAAAAAATGTTAAGCATAAGAAACATGAACTATACAATTTTAACTAAGCATTCTCTCAAACAAAATATGATTCAAGATTAAGAATCATTATTTGTGAATTATATGTGGATGAATTACTAGCATAACCTCGTCATATTCATAAAACAATGATGGGTGTATTGATCTAAATTTCTTGAAAAAATACCTTTTGTGAATGGTGGATCTAGACCTGCACAAACATGAGCAAACAACACAATATTAGTCAATTATGCAAATAAAAACCATCATTCCTCATGTGATTCATTCAAATGTCAAGAACAAGAAACAAAGAAAATAAACCAAAAGAAAGCTATCTAATCTTGCTCAAAACATTCAAACCCTCAATACCATGGGGAAATTGGTGCTATTTTGATGTGGAAAATATCCCTTTCCCAATTCCTTACAAGCTTGATGATGATAAATGATGGTCCTTGATAAAATTTGCAATAATCTAGCTATGGTGGATGAAAAACTATGAAAACCTTGATGAACTTGGATGAATTTTCTCAAAACTTGTGGATAATGACTTTGCATAAAGTTGTGGATGACTATGGATTCAAATGAGCATAATGATCTTATATGGATTGTGGATGCCAAATACAATAGATAAGGTCTCTATTTATAGGAAAGAAGGATGGAGGAATGAAATACATGAAGAATGTTGGATTAAAGATCAACCAATAACAATGTGCCACTTGTCAAAATGCTATTGAAGAGAGGTGGACCACATTTTGATGAATGTCCAAATAATTGATATTAGGTGGAATTTGAAATTTGAAAGTTGGCTTGTGGAGGAAAATGTGGAAGAGGAGTTATTGCCACTTGGCTCAAGCAAAAGGACTTGTAAGAGTCATAAATTTCAAGCTGGAGGATAAGACATTTGGGAGGGAGATTTAAAATTTGAAGAATATTCCAACTTGATTCCCTTTTGAATGAAAATAGATGAATTTATAAATCAATTAAATTGAATTACTTGTGCAAGTTACAAAAGCTAGAGGATTTGATGGATTAGAGTTAGGATTAATCATGATTTGATTAGCTTAGATGGAGATTAGTTGATTTGACACTTTGACTTAGATTTTTACATTTATTTAAATCAAAATGAGAGGAAAATGAGTATTAGATTTAATTAAATAAAGTTTTCTTTATTTAATTAAAGAGGGATGATGTTAGACTTAAATAAAATAAAGGTTAGTTTATTTAATTTAAAGGAGATGAAATATGATTTAATCAAATTAAGCGATTTATTTAATAAAAAGAGGAACATTAGGATTAATTAAACAAAATGATTTATTTAATTAATAGAAGATAATGATTTAATTAGATAAAATTGATTTATTTAATTAATAGAAGATGATGATTTAATCAAATAAAGTTGATTTATTGAATTAATAGAGGAATTATGATGAATTTAATCAAATAAAGATTATTTGATTAAATGGTTAGTAAGGAAGTGATTCAGGAAGAATTGGTGTTAATGAATCATGATCAGGTGCACAAGATCAATCAGTATAATTTACGTGTCTACACCTTTTTCTCCAAAAAACCTTCATTTTTATATACTAGTGAATTGTTAAATATAATTTTAATCCAATCCATAGAAAAAACATGAATCTAACTAATATGAAAAATATCATACCTATACCATTGAAAAAATAGATCCACTACTCAAGTGTACATGAAGGGCCATCTCTTATCTTCAAAGTTTCCAATATTGCTTTATGGATAGCATTACTAATCATCCATAGTTCTTTTGTTCTTTGTTTTGCATGATGCTTCAATAAATTAATATTCATTCCTACAACTAGGTGAGAATACATGAGTATGGCTTTATGCTTCTCAAAGTCCTCAAAATGTAGGAATTCCATTCTTTCTAATCATATATGATCACACACAAGTTCCAATAATAACAATTGATCATGTAGGATGTGAACCCATAATCATCTGTCACTGGGTGTGTTAGCTTTTTATTCCTTGAACACATCATGCCAACCAATATTCTAATCTCTCTTTTGTTGTGCATGTTTTTCACACATGCCTCGTTGAAGACATGGACCCCCTTTTTTTCTTTATTTGCTTCTATCAGCTTGGCCTATTGATATTTTTCATTGATGTCATTGATCGGTCTGATATTCTTACCTATGGCTTATCCCTTGTTCCAGTAGTGGTGTTACCCGCATAAGTTTTTGGTCCATCCCTATTCGGTATAACACATGATATCTTTTTGTATCTATGCCAACATCTCCAACATCTTGTGTAGAATGTTCACCTGACTATATCTCTGATGCAAGCCAACTAAGTGGATATGAAAATTTGGTATATATATATGAATGCCATAAACACAAATGTAATGAAAATGATATGTGATGTTATGATAGCTATATGTTGATGTATAGTGTGAAATGATATGTGTTATAGTATAATAGTGTAGTGTTTCAAGATCTTTGTGCTTCAGTGAGAACTGTATTCATGCATTTGTAAATGCAATTATAGTAGTTCAATTTTGTAATATATACTCCGACTGTAAGTCGTATCTTAGCTATAATAGTTGGATTTTGTATCTTAGGAAGTGAGCCCACCAGTAGTGATCCAACCCAAGAATGAGCCACCCTGTATTCTATAACCGGTTACTTAATACTTGAGAGTTAACCCTCTGTGGTGTTTCCCATCTTGGGTTTCCACATAAAAAAATATTGGTGTTATGTGGTGTTGTGTTAGATTGTTTTTGTTTGGAAATTTTAAGTATGTTATGTGGACAACTATTTAAAGGTTTTAATATTTTTAGAGTAATATTGATTCACCCCTCCCCTCTTAGTATTTTGAATGTTCAACAATTGGTATCAGAGCCAAATCCTTTAGAAGAGTCTAATGACTCAAAGGAGATATGGAAGGTTGAACATATGATACCTAGATCTACCATGGATCAGAAAGAATTCATGTTTGTCCTTGAATATATTGAAACTATCGAAGATGAAAATAGGGAACTCTCAAAAAATCTTCAAATGGTAAATGATTGCATCTGTAAACTAAAAGATCAGATCCAGAAATTCAAGCTAAGGCATAAGGAGGTCAGTAATGAACCCAAGTTGGAAAATAGTACTATCCTTGACTTGAAATCAAGGACAAATCTGATGAATGCAAGAAGTTGGAACAAGAAGTTGCATCTCTCAAATCAGATTTAGAAGAATCAAAGAAGCAAGAGGTCAAAAATAAAGCAAGTTGGGAAAATATTGATGAAATATTAGCAGCTCAAAGATCACCAGCAAACAAGAAAGTCTTAGGCTATGAAATTGGTGAATGCTCACACAGTAAGCCCAATGAAAAGAAAGAACTTGATCCAGTAAAAGAAGCTAAAATTGAATACAATAAAGAAGACAAAGGTAAGTCTTCGACAAAGCAATAGGTAAGTAGGAAACCCCTCTCTTTTAATGGTCATTGTTTTAATTGTAATAAATTAGGTCATAAAGCATTAAATTATAGGAATAGTATGAATCAAAAAGCTATATCTTACTATAGTAGATGTTATAATTGTAATGGTTATGGTCACAATACTAATCAATGTAGGAAACCAAATAGAAACAATTATTTTAGTGGTTATTGTTATACATGTTATGCATATAGACATAAGGCTAACTAGTGCAGGTCAAGGTAAGAGAAGAAAACCAATAGGTGTTATAATTGCAATAAAATTGGACACATTGCAAGATTATACAAAACTGATGCAGTCAAGCCAACTAAACCAACGAAGAAAATCGATAAGGAAGAAGTTAAGGTTGAAATGAAGAAGATCTGGAGAAAGAAAGAAGATGATGGATCCAGCTCTGGTGCAGACATATGTTCTAGTAATTAGCCACTCTCCGGCTATTGCCCAGGAGAGAAAGAAAGAAAAAGGGGGATTGCAAGCAACTTGTGTACATTCGATAAAGTCACATCTGTCTAATGAATAAGGAATCATGAAAGGAGTTATGGCACATTTTATGCAAAAAGGTGCATTTATTACGAAATTAGCATAAAAGTAAAACTTACAAGTCACTTTTGATCACTCAAGCGAAAAGCTCACAAGGAGCTAAGGAGAAGAATGAAGCTGACTTGCGTGATAGGGTTTGTGTATCTAAAAAAGGTTATTTTCTTGAGTCTTGCTATTTCTCTGCAGTTACAGTTATGGCTACTCCTTCTTTGGTCAATGTGGCATCTCAGCCTCATCTTGAATTCAAGAAGTATCTGGATATATCAATTGAAAATGATATGGCTAGATGTTTATCAAAAATCCCACATGGAGTCATTCCTATGGAATATGTTAGGGCCTATATACATTCAAAGCACAAAGAATTTAATCATAGTAGATTAGTTAATGTGTGGATAAATGACTTCACTGGTGATGATTTCAATGTAAAACCTAAATACAAGGTTTTGGTTGAAAAGAAGCTGCATGTCTAGAATGATTTCCCATGTTTCTATTTTGATGATAAATGGGTACGAATGGCTATGAGCAGGTTCCATGACACGTTCATGTGGTTAGATGAAGCTCATCTAATCAGAAAAGAAGTAATGAAGGTTGTTAATGGGTTGAATGACACTGGCATTCTTCTGGTACCAAAGGTAGTCAAAAACAAGGAATTTGAAAATCTAACTCAAGCCATTTTTGATGGTCAGTCTCTGGCAATTCATACAGTTACAAATATAGTTGTGAGGTATGTTGCCCAGGTCATTGGAAACAAATTCTACTACACCAATAGGGATAAATCCATCTCAACTACTGATGTCTACACTGCATATGATATGGTGGTAAATGGAGTGGACTACAACTTATACGAGCTCATCAGAGAGCAATTCCTTGAGAATTTGAATCATTGCAAATGAAGGAAGAAGAAGGTTGCATTTTGGTTTGGAACCCTTTCACTCTATTTACTATTCTAATTCATGCATCAAATACCTAGTCTTGGTCTGGTAGTGTGGTCATCTAAGAAACAAATTTCTCACCAAATTGTTGAGCGAATGAGGAGGTATTCTGATACTACTGCACAAGAAATGACATTTGATTTATTTTTCTCTTTATTATAGTATAAGATGGACAATCCGGATAGAATTACTAAATCTATAGTCACCAAATATAAGGATAATATCACTTTCATAGTCATAGTTGACAAATGTGTAATGGAAGTTGTACCGAGAACTTAGTGGATACCCAAATTGGGGTATGAAGTATCAGAAGAATATTTAGAAAATTCTTGCAAAAGTTTTGTTAGAGATTCACATAAACACCTCTCAGAAGAGGTTTGGCATAGCAAAAGAAAAGTTCAAAGAAATCCGGAAAGAGCAGATCTCAAAGTAAATTAATAAGAAAGCACATAAGACTTTGAAAGCGATTAAGCAAGAAGGTGAAAGAAGCGAAAGCCATTGAGGCTAACCTTGTTGTTGTAGAATCTGAAATAGAATCAGACCTAGATAAGTACCAAATTAAGGTCTGGGAGAATAAATCCAAAAAGGTAACTTGTGATCCTCCTAATGTAGATACCTTATTTGAACTACTTGTAGATGGAAACTCTAAAGAGGTTGGTGATTTTTACAAATCTGCTACTTCCAAAGGAAAAGAAAACATAACACAAGCATTTGTTCTGTACTATTCAAGATTAGATGGAAATATAGATAATTTCAAAGAGGATATTCTTGATAGTCTCTCGGTTGATTGAAATAAAATTTGAGAAAATGCTAGAAAAATAGATAAGGACATTGTTAATGAAGCTATTTCCATTGTTTCTAAACTCATAAAAGAGGAATACTTCATAATTTTTAAGGAACTCAGTCGGTCAGGGTTGAGAACAAAGAAAATAGAACATCCCTTATGGAGAACAAAGAAGCTACAAATAAATTGAAAGTGGGTGTCATTTTCAAGCTTATAGACATGGCAAGAAATCTTGGGATGTTGATTAGTGATGGCTCTACTCCATCATCTATTTCCCCCACATGCTCTCAAGAGGAATTGGATATTGAAAACGTTGCAAATCTTGTACTAGAATACATTGATGCAAAAGTATACAATCTTGACATGAATCCTCTAGAAATTGAACACACTCAGTCTCCAAATAAATATTCTGCTCTAGTGAATGCAAATGAAGAACAAGAAAAAGAAGTTGAAAGAGAAGAAGAGAGAATTGAAAAGGAAGGAGAGGAAACTAGAAGAAAAGGAGAAGAGATAACTGCAGAGGAAATTGATATCAAAAAGCAGGAAGAAAACATAGAGCAAGAAAAAGGTGAAGAACTGGTAGTAGGGATAGCTAAGAAAAGAGAAGAAATTGTTAGCATCTCTACCAGTACTTGTTCTGGTGATGCTTGGAAAAGTTTAGTTGCTTCACCACTTATAATCCAACCTATCACCTCTTCCAAGATAATTCTTGAAATTGAGAAGATCAATCCTTTTCAGAAATTTCAAGTTGCTGATTCCATTCAAGCCTTAGCCAAAATTGACATGCTTAAGGAACTAGAAGAAAAAGATAATTTGATTGAAGAGACTATTTCTGCTCTCCAAAGTATTATTCCATAATGTAATATAGATCAGTCTAGAAGCAATATAGATAAATGTAGAACACTCGTCAAAGCTGTGAAGGACTTCTCTGCCTATATAGATGAAAAGCTCCATAGGGAAAGGGAAGCTGGAAGGAATAAGCTCTTGCAGGAATTAAAAGCTCGATGTACAAATGCCTTCTCCAATCTTCAGGTAAGGTCAAGACCTTTTCGAGGAAGGAAATTCTTTGTATTTTTATAGCCTACAGTGGCTGGATGCCAAAACCACTATTAGAAAAGAGATTGACTCAATTGAGTCAAAGATTAGGTAGGCATACCATTCTTTCAAGTTATCTGAAGAATTGTCCAGTTCTGGGAGATCCTCAATTGAGGAACTACACAAAAAGTACTTTAAACTATAACAACAACGGGACATCATTCTGCCCTTAGGCAATCTCCAGGAGATGTGTGTAGAAAATATTTCATTAATGAATCGTGCCCTCTTGAAGGCACAACTGGATACCCTCTCTAATCCTTTCTCAATTGAAGATGGAGAATCTCTACTTGCATCCATTCAAGTTCATGCTCATCTTCTAACCGAAGCAATTTTACAGTGGAATGATAATAAGGGTAAGTGGGTCACCCATCTTTAGTAAATCAAGCAGTCTTTCTCCAATGGTGCATCAGGTGCATCCTAAATGTTTTTCACTCTGTACCCCTTGTTCATTGATGTCAAAAGGGGGAGAAATAAAAAATAAAAATAAAATATTTTGAGAAACAAAGATAGTCATCATAGGGGGAGTTCGAGAGTTTATCTTTTGAAGTTTTGGCATTCTGAAATTTTGTTTGCCATCAATGAAAAAGGGGGAGATTGTTGATATTTTTCACTGATGTCATTGATTAGTCTAGTATTCTTACCTTTGACTTATCCCTTGTTTCGGCAGTAGTGTTACCCACATAATTTTTTGGTCTGGCCCTATTTGGTATAATGCATGATATCTTTTTGCATCTATGCCGACATCTCCAACATCTTGTGTAGCATGTTCACTCGACTCTATCTCCAATGCAAGTCGACTAAGTGGATATGTCGATCCAGTATATATATATATATGAAGCGACATAAACAAAAATGTAATGAAAATGATATGTGATGTTATGATAGTGATCTATTGATGTATGGTGTGAACTGCTATATGTGCTATAGTAGAATAGTGTAGTTTTTTGAAGATCTTTGTACTTCAACAAGAACTATATTCATGCATTTGTAGATGCAATTATAGTAGTTCAATTTTGTAATATATACTCTGGTTGTAAGCCATCTCTTAGCTGTAATAGCTAGATTTTGTATCTTCGGTAATGAGCCCACCACAGCAGTGAGCCACCCTGAATTCTATAACTGGTTACTTAATACTTGAGAGTTAACCCTCTCCGTGGTTTTTCCCATCTTGGGTTTCCACATAAAAATCTCGATGTTATGTGGTGTTGTATTAGATTGTTTTTGTTTGGCAATTTTAATTATGTTATGTGGACAACTATTTAAAGTTTTTAATATTTTTAGAGGAATACTGATTCACCCCTCCCCTCTTAGTATTTTGGATGTTCAACATGGCCCCATCTATTTTTCCTCACTTTCACCTTCATTTTTTGACTGGGGATAGTTTTCCTTTGGATTTGGGATGTTTCCATGATGCCTAAATGAATTGCCAAGGTTTCGTTAAGTTTGGAGTTGCAAAAATTTCACTGCAGAAGTCCATCCATGGAATTCCATCTACAAAATTTTGTTTGCGGAAGTTCATCTGTGGAAGTCCGTCCACAAAATTTCATTTGTGGAAGTCTATCTATGGAAGTTCATTTGTGGAAGTTTGTGGAATTCCATTTCTGAAATGTTGTTGCAAACAGCACTGGACCCTCTAGCTTCTATATTCCAAACCTCCACATTTCAAAAGAGAGGTACAAACTTGAAGTTTTCAACATCTAGGCCGTATAAAATAAATATTTCAACATGCCCAAAGAGGTTTGAGTCAAATTCACCAAGTGTTTAGACATTGCAGAAATTTCACTATGAAAGTTCATCTGTGGAAGTCCATCTGCGGAATGTCGTTTGTGAAATTCTATTGCAAATGGCACCAAATCCTCTGACTTCCACATTCCAAATTTTTGCAATTTTTAAAATGAGTCAAATCTTAAGAAAATATGTCTAGGAACTCTTTCTCCCCCTTTTTCCACGTGCTAAAATTGAAAAATCTCAAATTTACTAAGTTTTAATGTAATAACCCATTTAAAATTATTACTTAATTAATATTATTATAAATGACACATGAATATACTCCAAATTAAAAAGACATAACTAGTGGCTAAATTCAATCATAGCTACACATGTCCATTTAAAATGAGTCAAATATTTTTATATTCACTTCAAAAGTCAAATTACAATATCAGGTTTGACTTGGCTCTTGAGGCCACAAAGTCATTACATTGTACACATTACATCAAGTACAATAATAAATTACATCAAGTTGCATCTTAGACTATAATAGTCTTGTGAAAAACCAAGGTTCTTCTTGGATGCTCACCTCCACTAGTGGACGAGAACATGGTTGAAGTGCTTTACCGCCCAACCACAAAGCTTACACTTCCTTGGTATTCTTCTAACTTGAAGAATGTCTGACCCTACATAGAAATTTTAGCAAGAGAACAATCTACAAGGTGGAATCTAGTTTGTGCCCAAACATCAACATGCAATTCCTATCTACAAGTTAGAAAAGAAAATGCAAGATCTATACTAGGAATGACAGAGAGTGAAATAACAGAGTTCATTCGTACATACATAATGAACTATATTGCTTGGCCAAGCATAATAAATGTGTTGCAACAACAACAAAAAATTGTTTATGGTAAAGAAAACCTATACTCTTTGAACTCCATTTCAGCACCTGTCTCGAAAGGTAACTTTCTACTATATATCTCATAACAGCTATCTACCATCTAGCAGCATCTACCCATATGTGCTCTAGTCAACTAAGGTATCACTATTCTATTCAAGTATTTAAAATATTATTTCACAAATGTCTTGAAAAGAAGAAATAAAATAATAATTTATACTCTAAACAGAAATTAGATTTATGATTCATAGAGTAATTCAATAATCAGTTATATCATTCTTACGACTATTTTCTACTTATCATCTTAAGTATTTTCCTTTTAAAAATGTACTAAAAACAAAAGAAGGTATGTCACAAGTATGTGTATGTACATAGACAAAGTCTATGTGCATACACATATATGTTCCTACTTATGTTTAAAATTTGTGCATACATTCTGAAATAATTATAAATTTTAGATTTGTAATCTTAAAATAGTATTCCCTTGGCATTTCTTGTCAAAAATAAATAATCAAAACAAGTCTATGCTAACTGTTTCACACACATTGTTATTGCATTCTCACAACTGTAATACTCTAATATTGTTGTTTACATAAGAACATTCATTGTTTTAAAAGAACGAGTATTGTTTCCTAGTAAATAGTCATAAAACAAGTTGTTTCATATGAACATTCATTGTTTAAGAAAAACAAGTATTGTTTCCTACTAAATAGTTATAAATCTAGCTATTTACATATGTACATTCATTGTTTGAACAAAACAAGTATTGCTTCCTACTAAAAAAATATAAACAAGTTGTTCACATATGTACATTCATTGTTTGAATAGAACAAGTATCGTTTCCTACTAAACAGTTGTAAATCTAGTTGTTTACATATGTACATTCATAGTTTGAGCATAACAAGTACTTTTTCCTACTAAACAGTTAGAAAGCAATTTTTTTTATCTATAAAGATAAATTTTTAATAAAACAAAGTTGTTTACAAAAGAATACCCACTATTTACATCAACACAATACTATTTCAAACTAAACAGTTACATTTAAAGACAAATATTGTCGTTTACTTTGTTTTCTATCCTCAAGTTGTTTACATGATAAATGATCACTTTACAAGTAAATGTTCACTATTTTAAAACATAATAGATTTTCCACAAAGTTCTGAGAATAAATAAACCAAATAGCCCAGCTTCATACATAAGGATAGAATGTCTATTATTTAGATCTTGAACGCTTTCATCACTGGAAATTTGATGAGCAACATTAATATTATAAATAAAACTAAGCTCGACATGTTTGTCAAAGAAATTCTTGAGCAAATATATTTTAGTCAAAGAAGGCATAGAAGTTTCAGGTTAAAACAATACTCTTGCCTATCATGTCTGTAACAAGCAACAAAGGTTTCTCTAGATTCAACCAAATCACAATGGTCGAGTTCTTTTTCTTAGCATCAAAATTTATATTCAAGATTTTCCCTTATGGGCTTATTGTTTTATCCTATGCATGCAGCTATTTACAACATATAGACTTGTGTCTATACCATTTTGACATTAAGGAAATCAGCCTACAATCTTCTAGATCGACCCAAGCAAAGCTTGGTGTGTCTCAAGCTCAAATTCATACAATTGTTCCTATCGAACGAGGTTAGTTTCTTACTTAATACAACATTCATACAAATGAAAGGCTTAAGAAACATTCGAAAAAGCCTCTCTCTATTATCATCCCATTCGATAACAATAATTTGATATAACACAAATGAAATGCAAAAAAATAGGGATCTCATACCCTCCCATAGGATCATAGTTGACCCTTCACAAAGGATTAATCTCAACAAATCACATAGTCATCTAAATAAATTTTGATAGCCTTCATAGGCTAAGAATCTATATGCAGATAGTGATAATGGCTAAGCCTTTGAAGCTCTTTGATCCCTAGCCTAGCCCTATACAATAGTTGTGTAGACTCTAAGACATGGAAAAATCCATACTATGCTAGTCATAGGCCGTGCACCCACCTTAAGGTGGTAAATAATTTTCATGCATTCAACTTCAAGGATGCATCAAATGCATAATAGCATCTCACATATTTGTGGCACTATGATAACACTACTTTGAAATGAGGAGACTTCATGCATGATTTGATAATAGCAATTAAATAAAGTCGATGGCTAAAGGAAATCGATTTACCTCAAATTTTCCAAGCTTTTGTGATGTTTCCCTTGAATTCTTCTAGTCTTGAGTTCCCCTGCTACTTTTTCTTCTTTTCCTTCGAACCCCAGATTGTCTACTTTTTCACTTGGGTGTCTTCTAAAACAATGGTAACATCTCTCTCATTCATTTGCATGTTACTGGCATCCACATTATTGCCTAGCTGCCAACCTTTACTTGTTTTTAACATGGTCATTAATCCAGTGACAGTCCACTCCTCTATGCGATGCCTTTTTATGGATTCTCATTATTTTTGAACAATCTGATTCATAATATATCAATTATCAACTTTGAATTTAATATAAATTTAAATATATATATAGTATGTATATGTATGTATATATATGTATATATATAATATATATATAAATATTATATATATACATACATATACATACTATATATATATATGTTTATATATCTATACGCATTTAAATGATTTCATTCACATTTTCCTTCTATTCAAATAATGTATATATATATATATGTATGTATTCGTATTTATTTTATATACATATATATACATATTTATATATATGCATTTATGTATAATTTGTTTGTTTGGAATGGCTTATAAGTTCCATACACTTATCATTTAAAAAAAAAGAACTTGAATTTTCATTTTGAGTATCTATATATATATATTTAAACTAACAAGGGAATTTTCTTTACAATACTCAGCTTTCATTTCCTTCAAAAACATAGAGTTTGAGTAGAAGATTTAATCTACAAGCCATTTATTTTCAAACACTAAAACAATTCAAGTTAGGAAATTGTGTTCTCTTATATATGCAAACTAGTTCAAATGCAATTCATCATGCCATTTGTAGTGTGTGCACCTAGATTCCAACTGGCTTACCATTCGATCCAGCTAAAAAATCCCACTTCAACCATGTTCTCATACCTCAATCTGTCACCCTGCAACTGCACACACTCCACTTGCAAATTGATCAATAGCACTCAATTCTTGGTAACATATAAAATAATTTCCAAAAGTTCACAAAGTCAACATCAGTCAACTTCTTTCATTCAATTTTTGAATATTCCAAATTCTCCATTTAATATTTAATTGAATTTCTTCAATAATTCCATTTACCATATTATGATAAATAAGCAATAAAATTGGATTATGGCATTTAATACTTTGCAAAAATTTCTCTATGGGTTTTCATCTATGGAAGTCCATCTACAAAAGTCCATCCACAAAAGTTCATCCACGAAATTCCATCTGTGGAAGTTTCGTAGAAGTCCATCTGCAAAAGTCTGTTTGTAGAAGTCCATTTACGAAATGTCATTGCAAATGGAACCGAACCCTTCGGCTTCTGCATTCCAAATTTCTACATTTTTCAAAAGTCAAATCATTGAGAAATAGGTCTAGGAACCTTTCTAATGCATCTTTCATGTGCTAAATTTGAAAAAACTCAAAATTGCTAAGAAATGTGGCTTTGTGGAACTTTTCATGAAGGAAGCTGCCTTTGGATGCCATGGTCCTTGTTGACACCAAAATTTGATGAGGTAACAGTGTCTTATGGGAAACTCAGTTTATGGGGGACCTTTTGCACTAAACTGAGTGACCTCCAAGTTTTTAGAGAAGCGGCTTCTTCTATAATGGGGGTTTGGAAAAGGAAAAGGAAATAGATATAATAAAATAAAGTCTAACCTAAGGCGATGTGCCAAGACTTAATGATAGGAATGATAAATCATAGATCTAAGGGCCTATGTGGTGTTTGTAGTGTTTCAAAAAATTAGAAACTAAAGATTACAGCATAGACAATCCATTCATTGACATAAAATAATATTGCATACATTCCTACTGCCAGGAAGAGTCTTTAGACATGGTCTAGGTCAAAAAATTTGCATTCAACATATATAGAATTTTTCAAATGAAATGTCCAGACAATAAAAGCACATTTTACAGTTTGATCAAATAGCATGAAAAAATAGAAAGGTCGAACAATTGGCATAGTCTGAGAGTTTTTGCAATAAAATAAAACAACAATAAAAGCCTGGTGTCTTTTACTAAAACCAGTGTTTTCTTTAAATTTTGGACCCTTTTCCCACAACAGAGAAAAGTATATATAGCAAGAAAAACCCCCACTGCTTTGGAGAACAGCAACAAAAAATATTTTGCAATCCCCTAACAATAATGCAAAAATTAGAATATTCCCCAAGTCGTTGCAACAGAAACAATTTGAAACCAAGCATCTAGTCATTCCAGCCATAGGTGCATCCTCTGAAAATGATGGCAGTGGTCTCGGCAAGGCTTAATCAGAAAAGTGTCACCATCCCATACAAATGATTATGATATGGAGTGGCCAATAGCAGCATTCGGTTCGTCTGGTCTATCACCCAAATATGAGATTCGTTGACTAGGCACGTGGCATCCTTTCGCTGCTCATGTGAACCTCTCTCTCTCACTGCTAAAGACTTGCACTAAGGCTACACATGTCGAATGGGCGAAGCACTTAACCAATAGTGGATGGAATAACCACCACCGGGTGCAAAAGAGATGCGTGGCAACATTTCGCTACCTGTAGTTGTTACTTCATCTCTATGCTAAAAGATTTGTGAATAGAACACACGTAGCAAGAGTACACCGTAGATAGAAATTGTGGGGCCCGTCAAACCTTTTTGGGAATGAGGGCTTCATCGCACTCGAGCAGAGCCTGATGAGATAGCAAGAAAGCATGATCAAAAGTATCCCACAGCCACGACACATGGAAGCATAGCAGGGTTTCCCGGGATGCAAAAGGAATGCAGAAGCTTAGGATTACGAGGAGTAGACATGTGGAGTGGGAGAAAAAAACTTAGCTAAAAGGCCGAGTTGATTACTTGTGATGCACGAGCTGATGCATAGAGTAAAATACACTCGAAGGGAGCTAGTTAAATATTTATTAACAACTTTTGGCGACTATCAAGGGCGTTTCGACTAAGGAATGAAGAACCCAAAATTTCTCTAGTTTACAGGCCAGATTGCCATTTCATTAGATAATGGAGTCAGAGATTGGAAAGAGTCACCTGTAGAGGTGACCATTCATCCTTAGATGGCTTCACCATGTTGCATAAATTCTCCTATGTTCCACTTAGATCAATAGTTTCTTTGTGAGGCAGTGCATTAGGTAAACCGACCCTTGCTTCAAAATCAAATAGTAGTTGTGCAAGCAAATGAATCACTCCCTCAATATCAGTCATTGTGGGAGGATGACTGAAATCTCTGAAATCCTCCGGATCATTTTCCTTCTCTTCTATCTTTTATGCAATCTATTCGGCCATAGCAATAGAGCCATTTTCAAGGAACGGGGAAGGAAAACCAATCCTATTTAACTCAAAGAAACTCCCCCGTATGTTTTACAATGTCTTACTCAGAGTAGTCGTGACTGCTTTAGCACACTAGAAGGTAGAGTGGCAATGGATGAACTTATTTTCTGTTTGAGCAGCAACATCCCGATCTTCAATACCCGCTCTAGCGAGGTCTTCATCAGAGACCGAGTATAGCTCGGTGAGAAAATATTTTGCTTCCAGAACCTTCTCTAGGATAAATTGTGGGAATTTCTCAATTGTATCATGAGCCTCCTTGCTCAGCTTTGATGCCTTGTCGATGAATCGAAGGGTAGGCTGTAGTGCTAGGAAAAAGGTTTTAATCTTTTCCCAGTGAGAGATTTACAACTACCTAACCAACGAAATGATGTTTGGTTGTGTAGGAGAAGGTAGGAGAGTGTTTTTATAGAGAAGCAATCTATGCATCCCTTAAATTAATGGCCTCATCGAATTCTTCCCTTTTCTTTTTCTCGGACGCTAGTTGCTCTGTGGAGCTGCTCATTTCTTTATTCCAATTCTCCTTGGCTCGGGAGTAATTTGCTAAGTGCATGTCCAGAGAAGACATTGTCTCTTGGAGCTCTTCTTCTAATTGAGTTTTTTGGCCCTTAAATTCAGCCTCTTTCTCTTGTATTCTCCTCTCATATTGAGCTTGTTGGGCCTCCAATGCTTCATTCCTCTACACCATTCCTTGACTATACTCAAGGCAAAGTCACTCCAACTCTTCATTCCTCAGCTGTAGATTCTGTTTTGTCTTATGATTCTTAGACTGTAGCTCTTTTACCATGGTAGGGTCAGTAGCCTGAATCTTCGCAAGTTCACCCTGAAGGCTATTTTTCTCATTCTTCATTGCTAGTGCTCTCTTTGTCATACGTGCATCATTCATCTCTAGGGATTTCTCTTTCTTTTTCAAAAAACTAACCCTCTCTTACCGCTTTAAGTTGTTCATCCTTCTTTTATAGCTGGCGGCCAGTTTTAAGGAAGTCAGATGTGACCACCTATTGTGTTTCCTCCATGATCTCAACCTTATCCTATGATCAGGCCACCTTCATGTCAAGCCCTACCGCATATGTCTCATAATCTTCTGGCTCCATTTCCCCTAAGGCTTGGTTACTCTTAGGTACATGGTTGCAAACTTCAATTCCTATCGGGCCTCATCATAAAGAGTCTATACTTTTTGCTCAGCATAAGCATTGTCATCCTTTACCCTGCACTTTCGCATTCTACTTGTGCATGCTTTCTTTCCACAATCAATCTGTGCTATAAATTTTCCTAGCGACGAAACTAGTCCGCCTGCAAAAGGAGCACCAGAAGGCAGGGTATAGGGATAGGTAATCCTCATAAGCGTGGGAATTTTTTTCTTCTAGACAGTGACGGTTTGTGGGGAGAAGTGGGACATGTTCCAAAGCTTGGTTTGAGGCCCAACAAAAGGGCTAGTCACTTGTAATGATTGAATTGGTGAATTGGTCATAGGACTCATAGGCTGGGATTGTGGAGGAGTTGCCAATGTGGTGTCAGCCTGTTGCAATGGAAGAGGATCCACAGTAATAGCGGAAGAAGGGATACCTGCAGGGGGTATGTTTTTGGAAAGTGAGGCAAGGAGAGCCTGAGCAGCAGCAGTGGGTGTAAGGGTCTGCGGAGGAGTAAGGTCGGGTGGAGTGGTCTTCGAGAATTGGGTGAAACCTCTCAAATATGCTAGATTAGAAGTGGGAAATAGAGGGCTAGTACTTGTGGTAGGGATCACCATTGAGGTAGAGGTAGATACCAAGGAATGAGAAGTAAGGGAAGAATGAGCGAACTTTAACTGTTGACTAGTCGATGGCGGCTCCAGAATCGTCAACGATTCTTCCTCAGCCTTAGGTTCCTGGCTAGCCGCAAGAACTTTTCTTCCAGCGGGTTCTTACGAATCTTCTCTGATAATGCTCTCTATGTGTTGTTGCTTTGCAGGCAGAGTCTCCCAAGCTTCGGAAGCTATTGTTGTTTGTTGTTGTGATACCCTGTTTGGCTTAGCGGCCCAAGTGAGTGTATGCGAGACCCTTGATATATTAAAACTCACATTCGTGTCCACATAGGCGGGTTGTCTGGGGCCTTTCTCCTTCAATGCAGAGGAGGCAGATGTTTCCGCTTCCTCTTCCTACTCTTCGGATTCATCCTTCAGGTCCCTGATATTATTAATACTAGAGTCCATGCTGGGGTGGTCCTCATTCCACCATCTTTCAAATTCCTTGGCATCCTTTAGGCTATCATAAGGGGCATCCAATTGCCCCATCTCTTTGCGATACCTCCAGAAAGCTTCTATTTTCTCAACAGTCCACTCCTCATCCCTCCGCAACTTATTGTACATGGCACATTCCATGTGGAAATTATCTTTGGCCACTACCATAGCAAAGTAGAAGTTGTGCCATGGCCGTCTAGTATCTTGCGTAGGAATATGTGCCAGTTCAACAAAACTGTCATCCTTGTCTGCCCGTGGGTTACGCTGATTTTCCCAGTAGGGTTGGGGAACATATGTTACCTTCATGTGTGGCTTTGAAAATTCATTGAAAGGGTTGTAATCTCACTTTTCATTTACCAAAACTAACCCTAAATGAGGTAGTTTATCATGCAATAACTAGTCTGATTGTTTCTTTAATAGAGTCATTGATTTGAAATTCTTTAGACAAGCGAAGAATCATTTTCTCTTGACACTTTTACTGCTACAGAAGGTAAAATCAATGATACACACCTACCTATACATTTCAAGCGCGAGCACCCTATCTATGACGCAGGCTGGAAGAAGGAAAGGTTGACCAGTGAAGCCCTGCATCTGGAGAATCATGAAATTTGTTCCTAAGAATCAGTCACAGGCAGGAGTGAAACTCTGCATATATCCTGTCTGATCTCTACCGAGCTAGATTATGTCACCTTCTTCTCATAAATCATGCAAGACCAGAGTTATGAAATAATCTAAAAATTTATAATAATCATATGACACGGAAAGAAAGGGCATCCATGTAGATACTGGCTTCCTCTTATCCTGTTCATCAAAAAATGATAATTCAAAATACCGGGCAAAGAAATCAGGGTTTTGATGTAGGAACATGTGAACTAGGAAAGAAAGAAATCTAAACTTTCCCTTGGCCAGGTAATTCTTTATTTTTCATACCATTTCATCTACCATGAACTCAGCAAAATCATACTAGAAGGTATCGTGCTGCTTGCAGAATTGGGAGGCCGGTCCCAACTGAAAAGCTTCCAACATCTCATCAGAGTCTCAGCCACATAAAAAATCCATCATGGACATGGCATCCTACATATCCTTGTGTAATGCACCGTGCGGCAACAAAATACTTGGCAGTTTAGCACCTAGGATGCTTTTCTTACCAATATCCTCCAACAAGAAATCTGAGTTCTTTTTCATCGCCCTCCATGTTTTTTTCTCTTTTGCTAGGGTAAAAGAACTCAATGTTCTCTCTTCTTTTACTTGGGTCTAGGATGCATAGCATATACCAAATGGCCTATGGGGTGATGTGAACTCTTAAGTTACGGCCCTCGATGTAGCGGGTGCTAGGGTTATAAGACTGGATGGCAGCGTCAACTATCTCTGGGCAGTAATGCACCAATGGGACTATGTATTATGGAATACCACTATACCAAATCTTCATTGTTGTAGATGTGTCCACCTTTGGTGCCATCAACCTTGCATAGGCTGATTTCCTTAAGGATTTAGGGTTTTTTGCGAGTCGTGGGTCATAGATATTATCCCATTTCTCCTCAACCATTTTCTTGTTCCTGCAATATTTGGGCCTACTTGGCTCTATTGTATACGCCCTCTTCAGCTTTCTTGGTATACCAGGCATAGCATATGCCAAATCCTCATAGACATACACATCTTCAAACAACCATATGGTTGTAAATAACTCCTGGCTAATTTCCTCTTGCATTTGTTGAGATGAACTCTCTAACATTTTTCTTTAGATGAAGACTTCTGCGAGTTCTGGACTGTATTATTCCTATCTGACCCTAGATATGCTAAAAAATTCTCTGCACCTTGAGCTTTGGCATGTTTTAAAAGACTTTGAATCATTAAACCTTTTTCATGCAATATTTGGCTATCTCTTTTCAAGGTGGTAGAGGAAAATATGCATTTTGCATTTAATTCAGAATGTACCGTTAATTTTGTGATTTGTGCAGAATGAACTACTTGCCATTTTGAGGTGGCAAGAGTTCATTATTGCATTTGGAAACTGTGCGATATGTTGTGATTCCCTTGGAATTTGAGCTAGAAATTTGCTTTATAGCCTTGCGTTAGTATGTGTCGGTAATTAATATCCTAACCGGAATGATTATGCCAAAGCAAACGATCATGACCTAAAAAGATATGGATATTGCCTTGGGCTCTGGGAAATTCCTGTGAGATGACACAATAGCCTACAACTATGTAGCTTACTATCGATGAGTATCACCTTTGTAAAGCTAATTAATCAGCTCCTATTAATCCAACACGCATTGAACCATACCTCCGCAGATACAACTGGTTCAGAAATGTGAGCAAACGCAGGCACACCTTTCAAGTTGGCATCTAGTTATCTTCACATCTTCTCAAAATGGATTATCATGCATCTTGTCATTTTTTCTATAAATAGGCCAGTAAGTATTGAGGAAATCACACTTAGCATTTGAGCAGTGATAGGTTGTTAGTGTTGTTTTAAGCAAGTTTTCTCATAGGCTAGGTGATAGGTAAATTTCAATATTGGCTAAAAGATATAAGCATAGTGTCAGAACCATCAATACTCCTATTAGACTAACCTCTTATAAGTCATAGATAGCATTCTTGGGGGAGGTTTCTACTAGGCGACTGAAAAGAATGAACAAAAATAAGCATTCCTTGGTCTTGATAGCCATAAAATGGGTTATGGGTAAGGACTTCATAGAATACAAGGAAAAGTATCATGTGAATACTGATATATGTTCCCACTTTGTAGTGTCTATGTTAGACATTGACATCCCCAAGCCTCTCATTCTAAAGCTGGTCAAGGAATTTTTTCCCAGAAAGTACCTGAATGGCCTTGGTAAAGTTGTTGCTCATGTTGCATATGGGGTAGGTCTGTCATCAGCTAGTGACCTCCGTCGCTATATCAAGGAAGAAGCGATAGTTGTATGGCTGTCGTTTCTCCATGGATTCTGTCTTCAAACACACGACGAGCATTGACAGAGGGTTACCTAGGCCTTACACTTCATGTTCCACAGTGACAACCTGATATTGTTCTACGACGTAGATTGGTATATTGACTTCAGGAAACTAGTGTTTCCCCTGCCAATGGCAGTTGTGCCGAATGATGTTGCTTCTACTACCGAAGAACCTACTGATGAGGAAGAGGTAGATGCTGCCATTGATGTGTCAATTGCTGCCTCCCATGCCCTTGGATGAAAACCCTCTCCGCTCCTAAAAATGCCTCTCAATTTTCTTTATTTCATGTTGTTGCATAGACCACCTTCCCTACAGTTTTGTATATAAGCCTGAAAAAGGCTATCATTTTTGCATACATAAAAGAATAGCTTGAATAGTTGTATAATTTTTGGATTATGGCTTTCCCAGCCATTTTACAATGTAAAAACCAAAGAATATTTATAAATAGATATATATTTTTATAAAAATCCATGGCTCTTTCTTTCATTCTGCATTTCAATTTTATGGGCTCTTTTATAGCATATGTATTTATTTTCCTTACACATGGGTGTGTTTAAAATGTAAGCAATCCCATTGTTCTACCCTTCATAATAATGAGCTATTTCCACAGAAACACAAACCAATTTGAAAAAGACTAGCCAAAGAAAGGAAAATAAAATAAAAGCATTATTCACATATGTACAAAAATAGAACTCGACACTTAATGGAACAGCTTAAGATGAATCCCATTGACCGGGATTCCTAAGGGCTCCTGTTCCATATTCTCTAACTCAAAAGTGTTATGCTCCTTGCACTGAATGATTTTAAAGGGGCCCTCCCATAGGTTATCAAATTTACCATGTTGACCTAGCTTTGTAGCCCTTTTATCATACTTCAGTACTAAGTCTCTGCATTTTAGGCCTTGGTCAGAAGCCTTCTTTTCAAGCCATCACTTAACCACTTGTTGATGGTTTGTCATGGCTATTAGGGAATTCTCCCTTTTTTCCTATACTTCTAATAGTTTGGCAAGGTGACCCTCCATGGCTCCATTTTTTTCTATCTCGAGAGATTTCAACAGCTGGAGTGCCAAAATCTCCATAGATAGGTAACAGTGCCTCCTTCCCATATACCAACTCATAAGGAAAAGTATTAAGGACTTGCTTAGGAGTTATGTGGTTTTCCCAAAGTGCTGCTTAGAGGTTTTTATGCCATTCCCTCTAGTGTTCCAAACCAATTCTTTTAAGGAGTTGGACTAGGCTCTTGTTTGTTGACTCCACTAGGCCATTTCCCTACGGGTAATAATTTGATGATGTCTTAAGGAATATGCCATTCATCAATGCAAAGTGACATACCTTTATGCCTAGGAAAGCTCTAGCATTATAAAAAATTATAGTCTTCGGAGGACCGAACCTTGTCACCAGTTCTTCGAGGAAATCCACAATCTTTGTTTCTGTTGCATTTTGAAGTAGAATGGCCTCTATCCATCTTGTGAAATAATCCATGGAGGTCATAATCCACTTGTGTCTGACACTAGAAACTGGTTTAATCATCCTGATGAAGTCCAAGCCCCATTGTGCAAATGGTTCATCTGCCACTATAGGTTGGAGAGGAATTACGAAATTCTTTCTTTTGTTAGTAAAGAATTGGCATTTTTTGCAAGATCTTACCAAAAAGTGGGAGTCATTGTAGGCCAATAGTAACCTGCGCACATGATTTTGATGGCAGTGGTCTTAGCAGAGAAGTGTCCACCCATAGTGTTGTTGTGGAATGCATCAATGATCCTCTCTGCTTGCTCTAAAGTAATGCATCACAGGAGTAGACCATTGAAATTTCTTTTGAAGAGGACCCCCTCCACTAGCGTATATCAACAATTTTGCAGCCGGTAGTATCTCCTCTTTTGGGATGAAAGACCTAGCGGATACTTTCCTGTTCGCATAAACCTCATTCTATTTGTCAACCAACAACCCTCCAATTTGGCTCATTTATCAAGACAAGCTCTGGTTGGTCCCCTGCGGCGGGTATCTCCTCATCCTACACCATGTATTCGCACAGTCCTCTTCCTCTAATAGTTTTAGTAGGTTTGACCTCAATGTCATATTCAAGGATCTTGGTGATCCAATTAGCTCTTTTTTTTGTGATTTCCCCCTCCATGATATATTCACGCACACTAGAATGTGTGACATAAACAAAAATCTTGTTGCAGGAACTTAGATGGAAATTTTTTTTAAGTCCCTTCACTATTGCAAAGGCCTACCTTTCAACGAAATTATAATTCTCCTCATATTCCTTCAAGGTCTGGGAGTAGAACGCCACTGGATGTTCTCCCTTTCCTTCATCATCTTTCTGGGTTAGGACAGTAGCAATACTATACTTGCTACTAAATTCATACATTATAAAATCCTTAGATAGATTTGGATTAACCAGTACCGAAGCTATGGAAATAGATTCCTTGACTTTTTCAAAGGCTTCCCGAGCTTTGGCCGTCCACTTGAATGCCTGGTCCTTTTTGAGCATTAGGGTGATAGGCCTAATTATTCCTGCAAAGTCAGAAATAAACTTGCTAACAAAATTTACCTTGCCCAAGAAGGACTGAACACCTTTCTTATTCACCAAAAGGGAAAGTTCCTTGATAGCTTTCACCCGTTCAGGGTCAATTGAAATTCTTTCCTTAGATACCACATGTCCTAATAGCTTGCCTTGTGGTACTCTGAATACCCATTTTTTTGGATTTAGGGAAACCCCAAACTCCTGGCACTTTTGAAAAACTATTTCTAAGTGGTCAAAATGATCACCCTTAGATTTAGAAAGCACAACAAGATCATCTAAGTAAATTAGAATTAACTTATTGATGAGTTCACTGAATGCAATGTCCATCGCCCGCTGGAATGTTTCCCCTGCATTGGATAAACCAAAAGGAATTTTAGCATATGAAAATGTACCCCAATTTGTGGTGAACGTAGTCTTATGTTGATCCTCTTCCTTAACTCGGATTTGATTGTAACAGGAGAATTCATCCAGCAGTGAAAAAATTTCCTATCCTGCAACCGTTTGTAAGATTGACTCCATAGAAGGAAATGGATAATGGTTCTTCAGGGATGCTTTGTTTAGGTCTCAAAAGTCCTCACACAAGTGGATATCTCCATTCTTCTTTTGGACTAGGACCAGATTAGATACCCAAGTACTATGCTTGATTGGGAAGACAATGTGCGACTCAATGAGCTTAGTTAACTCTTGCGGCATTAGCGCTTCAATTTAAGGGTTTACTGGCCACTACTTTTGTCAAAATAGTTTTGCACCTTCTATTAGCTTGATTGTGTGTTGAATGATATCAAGATTATATCCCTCTAGATCATCATAGGACCAGGCCACTACTCCATATTTTTCGTAAAAACTGATGAGTCTTTCTTTATCATGGTGTGGGACATTTTTCCTAACACAAAGATTGCTGCCATCTGAGATCCGAAGGTCCACATAATCACTTTTTTTTTCTATGAACTTCCTCTTATCATTTTTGGCATCATCTCAATCAAAAAAAAAATTGAGGGTAACCAATCCTTTCAAAAGCTTGTTATATTTGAGCTACATAATTTGTCCTTCATAAGCTTCGACAATCTTTGGTTGAAGCTGATAGAAAATTACCCCAACTGTTGGATGAACGAAGTGATGTGTTCATCACTTTCAAAAACTTGCCAGCTCTGATCATTATTAGGAATTTCCGGTCGGACTAGTACTCGTACTGAATGTAAGTTATGTATAAGGTCAGAGGAAATATCAAACTGAGCACCAATCATGGCCATGTGATCTGCATTGCTATTTTTACCTTGGGGAATTGTCTGGATACTGAAGGCTTCAAAACTCTCAACTAGGTCCCAGACTCGATGTCGATAGGATCTCATGCAGACATTCCTTACCACATAAATCCCTCTGACTTGGTTGATTACCAGTTCAAAATCTCTGAACACCATTAATTGCTTAATGCCCATTCGTTCTGTAAAGCTTAAACCTTGAACTAATCCTTCATATTCAGCCTCATTGTTTAAACAAGTGAAATGAAAGTGAAAAGACCTTAGCAATTTTTCATCTTGTGGAGATATTAGACATATTCTTGCTCCAACACCTACCTTTCTTCTTGCTCCATCAAAGTACATCATCCATATCTCATTTTCTTGGCTACCTTCAGACTCCTTGGCAACCTTTGGGAGTACTTTGTCTTCATCATAAATTACATAGGTTCCCAATCCTGTAGCATGATAATTACCAAAAGGGTCACTATCCATGTGTTCACTTAATAGAGCATCTTCTTTGTCATTTCGGTCTCCGCTCACCTTTTCTTCCTCTAGTAATTCAACGCAATCCATTTCTTGCTTGGTGATAGAGGTATGTGCGGCTTCAAAATTGATCAAGGCTTCATCCGCTACATGTTAAGAATGCAAAGCCTCTGATTCTATCTTCATTTTTGCATCATGCTTGGTTCTGAATATCAGATGTGACCAATCCAAGGACAAGTATCTTCCCACCTGTGAAGTAAATTATCAGGATAGACAGAAAAAAAATCTAACACAATCAAAAATCCAGAAATTAAAAAATCTTCAGCACTATGGATTGTGGAAA
This sequence comes from Sequoia sempervirens, assembly GCA_007258455.2. Lineage (NCBI taxonomy): Eukaryota > Viridiplantae > Streptophyta > Pinopsida > Cupressales > Cupressaceae > Sequoia > Sequoia sempervirens. The sequence continues at coordinate 8,788 of VDFB02099737.1, read as the reverse complement.
TCTCATAGCATTAATAGACAAAGAACAAACATAGGAGGAACATCTATGATCACAGTGTCTTGCGGCACCATGATACTAGGGCAAGAAAATAGAGTTAAAGGAAGTGCCTTGATGACACCTATTGTTTCAACTTTGTTACCATCAAGTTGCATTACCCCCCTTTTCATAGGTTCATAGCCAAGTCTTAAAGCTTTGGCTATCTATTTAGGCATAACCGTAGTGCTAGCACCAAAATAAATCATAGCATTGTGCAATAATTTCTTTCCTATAATGAGAGTCAAGAAGAAGGGTTGAGGTTTTAACTTATCTTTAACCTCGACAGGGGATTCTTTTGTATTGTTTGTAAATATTTTAGCTGATGGTTTTTTATTAACAACCTTTGTACTGGAAAACTGCTTTGTTGGCGCTATGATGACCTCTTCTTCAAGCACCTTCTATAATAGCATTTTTTGCTCTAGGATAGCTAGAATGTCCCATAGAGATACAATAGCGGATGACTTCTTCAACTGTTCTACCACATTAAAAGGTGAAAAACTCAGAGATTTCTGCTCCTTGGTTCTTATTATAATAATTTTCTTCTGTGGTTGAGATGGTAGCAGGGCAGTAGAAGTGTCAGGAATCTTATCGGAAGCACCTTTGAGTTGTAGGATGGCTAGATGCAGAACAACTAACTCATCGGTAAATCTCCTTTTTGAGCACGTGTTATAATCAGATTGCACTTGTGGTGTTCTGGATATGAACATATCTTTAGCAAACACTATTTCTTCTTCCTCCATCCAAGAAAAAAGTCCATGATCAGGAGTGATATCAGATTCTTGTTCTAGAGACATTCCTTGCATTTGTGCGGTAAGAACCACACTCTCCATTTGTGGTGAGGCATATATATAACCTCTATGATTTGTTGTCGTGCCTTGGCTACGTTGCTCCACCACCTTTTGTTGCAAGTTTCCACATGAACATTTTTGGGGCATATGTGCATCACCACAAGGGAAACACCATGGATTGATGTCGTCAATAAGGTTGTTCTGCCCTACAGTTAATCCCCTACTCAAGCTTGGTGAAGCACTTGTCAGCGGAGTAGGCACTGGCACCATTTGGTTGGTGATCAAAGCTGGTGGATTAGTGCGAGGCACATTCTGGTACTAATTCAGATAATATGAGGACCACTTGCCTTGATAATTTTGATATGTAGGCTTGAGAGTCATTGATTGGTTCCGCTTAAGAGTGGTTATATCATTTTCCATGGTCCGCAACATCTCTTTGAGGTCTCTCATTTCATCTTTGGAAGAACCCAATGTAGAAGCTACATTTTATGGGGCGGCCACTTATGTGTACATCGACTGGGGAGCTGCGGGCATGCTAGTTGACACGAATTCTTGTGCGGGAGTCGATATTTCAAGAAATATCAGCATAATAGGTCGAGGAGGCAACCTTCAACAATCTATCAAATGATTTTCAGCTTTGATAGTGACACCGTAAGCATTTGGTAGAGTAGCTCCTCCCAAAGACTTGATCATCATAGAAATGTCAAAATTAATGGACTTCAAATAAATATGAATGCCAACTCAGGAGTCTGGCGTATAGTAATAGGGATCCTCTGCCAATTTGTGTGAAATCGGGCATTAAAGTCTATCAGAGCCTCCTGGGGGGCTCGTTTTATGATAGATAGTTGATAATACAGTGAAGAGCGGTCTCTGTCATTTGAGAACCTTTCATAGAACGGATCTCCGAGCTCATCCTAGGTGTGAATAGTGCTAGGTGACAATTTTTGGTACCAATCTAATGCCTTGCCTTTAAAAGATGCGGCGAGAAGCCTCAGAGCTACATTTTATGATGTAATCTCGTGTACCAAACACATGTCTACCACATCTTGCAAATGTTCTGCAGGTGTTCTTGAACCATCTCTGGTAAACTTGGGTATAGCTTTCATAGCTGAAACTGGGATAGCACCCCAAACAGTGGGTGTTACTAGGGCTACTAGGGGACTTCCGGTGTCCCATGCCACATAATTTTTGTTGGCGGCCGACAACATGGTTAAAGGAATGGGTGGCAAGAGTGGAGCAGTTATCGACTGATTTGCAGCTTGCACTGTTCCTAGTGGAGGTACTAGTAAACTGAGGTTTCCTATGGTTTGGGATCTAGTTATAGGCTGATGGCTCATACACCCCTTCTAAAATGCAAATTCATTTAAGCTTTGTCCTACCGAGTGTGCCAGAAAAAGAACAAACTGTTGATGCCAAAATTTGATGAGGTAACAGTGTCTTATGGGAAAATTAGTTTATGGGGGACCTTTTGCGCTAAATCGAGTGACCTCCAGGTTTCTAGAGAAGTCGGCTTCTTCTATAATGGGGGTTTGGAAAGGGAAAAAGAAATAGATATAATATAATAAAGTCTAACATAAGGCGATGCGCCAAGACTTAATGATAGGCATGATAAATCATAGATCTAAGGGCCTGCGTGGTGTTTGTAGTGTTCTAGAAAATTAGAAACTGAAGATTACAACATATACAATCCATTCATTGACATAAAATAATATTGCATACATTCCTACTGCCAGGAAGAGTTTTTAGACATGGTCTAGGTCAGCAAATTTACATTCAACATATATAGTTCTCAAATGAAATGTCCAAACAATAAAAACACAGTTTATAGTTTGATCAAATAGCATGAAAAAATAGAAAGGTCGAACAATTGGCACAGTCTGAGAGTTTTTGCAATGAAATAAAACAACAATAAAGGCCTAGTGTCTTTTACTAAAACTAGTGTTTTCTTCAAATTCTGGACCCTTTTCCCACAATAGAGAAAAGTATATATAGCAGGAAAAACCCCCACCACTTCAAAGAATAGCAAGAGTACACTGCAGATAGCAATTGTGGGTCCCGCCAAACCTTTTTGGGAATGAGGGCTTCGTGGCACTTGAGTGGAGCCCGATGAGACAAGAAGAAAGCATGATCAAAAGTATCCCACAGCCATGACAAGTTGAAGCATAGCGGGCTTTCCTGGGATACGAAAGGAATGCAGAAGCTTGTGGTTGTGAGGAGTAGACACGTGGAGTGGGAGAACAGAACTTAGCTAAAAGGCCGAGTTGATTACTTGCGATGCACAGGCCAATGCATAAAGGAAAATACACCTAAAGGGAGCTAGTTAAATATTTATTAACAGTCCCCAATGTTGTTTTTACGGCACAAACTTGTCCAACTTCCCACCTTACTGCTTCCACATTTTTTTTCTGCATTGATCTTTTCTTAAAAATTTAAGGTGTTTTGTAATCTAGGCCTTGAAACTACCATTTCCCCACATGTCAAAATGGATAAAACTCAAATTTTCTTGGTGTTAAGGCTTTGTGGAAGTCTCAATGCAGAATGTTGTTGCAATGGTGTTGGACTCTTTGGCTTCTGCATTGCGTTGGCCCTCAAAAGTGAAATCCCCTCAAAATTCAATTTCCCAAAATGGAAAGTTTCCAAAAATGGAAAATTTCCAAAGATGGAAAGTTTTTCGAAAAATGATTTTTTCTTGATGGACTATAAATTGATAAATTTTAATATTTTTGGAGGTTTAAATCACGATATTTTATGACACAGGTGCTTCTCAAGATGTTTGGAGAGATAAAGGATCAGCTCGTTGAAGGACCAACATATGAAGTCATGCCATATATTGGAGGGAGGAGTAAATGAATTAAATAGACAAGATGAACATGCTATGGATTTGTGCAAGGCCTTATTTACCAGCAAGTCAGAATTCCCACAACATGCCAAGCTTTTGGAGGTTACAAAGAAGTTCCTCGAATATGTTGTTATATAAAAGGAGGTTGCAAACAATCTAATAGAAGATAAATATTTATAATTTCCAACTACAAGAAAAAATAGGCTATAGGAAAAAATTGGCTAGAAGACAAAATAGACTAAGGACAAAATGGCTGCAAATTTTATATTGTGAAATATTGTACTTATCTTGGACTTGATGTAAACCCTAAGTTGAATTAAATCTAGGCCATTCATTGTGAATTAATCTTGGTCATTCATTTGGGATTTGAAAAACTATAAATAAGGGCTTGCTCCTCATTTGCAGAGGGAGATGAGTTTTTGTAAAAGGAATTTTGAAGCAATAGAAGGAAGCATTGAATTTAGGGGTTTTCTTTGAGCTTGCTCATTATGTGTGCATGGTTCATCCTCCAAGTTTACTTCAATTAGTTTGCTCACTATTTTTGTTTTATTTTTAGCTTTTTAGTTAGTGAATGACTCTAATTGTGGTTGTGTTACAATATTGGATGCACTTCCAGCTCATGCTTTTGTGGTTTATTGATGATAGATCACTTTTTACTTTGTGATGAGAGCCACACCACCCAAAACCCACAAAAATAACAACAACAGATACCAACACAGAAGATGTGAGATAGAAAAATGACTCACTTTCAATTATTTTTAGAAAATGAAATTATAGATTCAAAGCTTACATGCTATAGCCTCATGGGCTTGATTCATTACAAAAAATCAACTCTGAAAAGAAAATCTACTACTCGGAGCCACAATTGGCCCCCTTCTACAACCCCCACTTAACCCTTTTTATTTTCCACAATAACCGCCCTAGAATGTTCTAGAAAGTTCAAATTTCCCCTTTTTGTTCGGGTGCCAAATGTCCCACCGTTTGATTTTTGTCCTAGGAAGAAATTTTTATGAAAAGTGACCCTATCACTTCTTAGGGATTAGAGAGAAACCAAGATGGTTAACCTCAACCTCAGATAACCATGATGAATCTTCAACAAGCCTTCCTCTTCATTTCACTAAGTACTATGCATATTTCCTATTTCTCGTGCTTCTACCCACATGGCTATCCAAGATTTCCCCTATCTCTTCCTTCTCTGAAGTAGGTGTTGGAATTTTCAACTATTCATTTATCAACTCCTCCTCTATATCCCCTTCATGATAATTTCTCAAATCAGTAATGTTGAACACAAGATAAATGTTTATTCCACTAGGAAACTCTACCTCGTAAGCATTTCTTGAATCATGCTTCTTCAAGATCTTGCATGGTTCAAACTTCTTCATCTTTAACTTGTTGTATGTACCAACTAGAAACCTTTCCTTTCGCAAGTGAACCATGACTTCATCTCCTACCCGGAACTCCTTATACCTCCTTTTCTGATCTGTCTGAGCCTTATATTGTGAATTCATCTTATTGATATGTTTCTTCACCTCTTCGTGCAAATTCTTCAGGTGCTTAGCAAAATATTTAGCCTCAGCACTACTCTTTTCCCCCTTATCCATATTTCTCAATCTAGAAGCAATTCTTGGACTACTCCCATATACAATCTAGAATGGTGATTTATGAATGCTCCTATTGACAGAATTATTGTAAGAAATTTTTTCGTGTGGTATAATAAAATCCCATCCCTTGGGCTTATCTCCAACTAATCATCTTAGCAGGTTGCCTAAACTCCTATTCACCACCTTCGTTTTGCCATCAATCTGTGGATGGTGTGCAGAACTAAACTTCAAATTTGTCTCAACTTCTTCCATAATGTCCCCCAGAAATAACTAACAAATTTGGTATCTATTTTTGAGACTATACTCTTTGGTAGACCATGTAGTCTCACCACCTCTCTGAAAAACAACTCCGCAACATGAACAACATCACTAGTCTTATGACATGGAATGAAATGTTTCATCTTTGAAAATCTATCCACCACCACAAATATGGAATCATGCTCTCTCTGTGTCCTTGGCAAGCCAAAACAAAATCCATGCTAATATCCTCTTGTGGCCTCTCAGGTACAATTAATGGCTGATACAATCCAGTATTTTGACTTGTTTCTTTCGCCATCTGAAATACTCTGCAACTTTGTACAAACTTCTTCACATCTTGTTATAACTATGGCCAATAATAATTCTCACTAAGAAGAGAAATGGTCTTATCTCTACCAAAATTTCTAGTCAATCCTCCACTATGCTTCTCCTTGATTAGATTCTCTCTCATAGAACTCCTTGGAATGCACAATTCGCTTCCTCTAAACAAAATCCCATCTTGGATTAAGAAATCCAACCATCTCATCCTATCCAATGTAATAGGTTCCAAATAAGCCTTCCAAGCTTCTGCAAAGTCTGGATCTTTTGGATAAAAACTCTTTAGTTCATTGAACCCAACAAACTCTATATTCATCTCTATCAACAAATTTTTCCTTCTACTTAAGGCATCTGCAACTCTATTTGACCTTCCACTCCTGTGCTTCAAAACAAAAGTAAATGCAAAAACTCAACCCATTTTAAGTGCCTTTGATTCAACTTTCCTTGACTATTGAGATACTACAAAGCCTCATGATTAGTATATAAAACAAATTATTTTGGCAACAAATAGTGTCTCCATTTCTTCAAATCCTAAACTATAGCATAAAACTCTTGATCATAGACAGAATATTTCTTCTTAGCATCATTTAACTTCTCACTTAAATAGGCAACGGGCTTACCTTCTTGACTCAAAACAGCTCCTATGGCAGTGCCACTAGCATCACAATCTACTTGAAAGACCTTATTGAAATCTGGAAGTGCCAAAACAACTTGCTCTATAACTTTCTTCTTCAACATATCAAAACTTTTGGCTGATCTAATAGTTCACTTAAACTTTTTTCTATACCCTCTCATTGCTTTAGTTAAAGTTGCACAAATACTACTGAAATTCTTAATAAACTTTCTATAAAAACTTGTTAGACCATGAAATGATCTTACCTCTATAACACTCCTCAGGGTAGGCCATTCAATGATAGCTCTCACCTTCTCGGGATCCATTTTAAGACCCTTTGTTGAGACAACAAATCCTAGATACACCAACTCTCTCTTCACAAAACTACATTTCTTCAAATTAATCAACAACTTCTCCTCCTTTAGCTTCTCAAAAAATCTTTAGATATGCATAAGTGCTCCTCTTATGTCTTACTGAAAATCAAAATATCATCCAAGTAAACAATAAAAAAATTCCTAAAAATTATTTCAATCCCTCATTCATAAGCCGCATAAATGTGCTCAGTGCATTGGTTAGCCCAAAAGGCATGACTAACCGCTCGTACAAGCCCTCCTTAGTTTTAAAGGCTGACTTCCATTCATCTCCTTCTCTAATATGGATCTAGTGATATCCACTCTTCAAATCTATCTTTGTGAAGTACTCAGCTCCACTCAAACAATCCATAATGTCGTCCATCCTTGGCAAGGGAAATCTATACTTGATGTTGATCTTGTTGATGGCTCTAGATTCTGTACACATCCACCATTCCCAATCCTTCTTTGGTGCTATTACTATAGGTACTGCACATGGACTCAAACTCTCCCTAATCAATCATTTTCACAACAATTCTTGCACTTTTCTGTTCAACTCTTCACTCTCTATTGGAGTCATATGATGTGCTGCCTTATTTGGAAAACTAGCTCCAGGAATCAGGTCCATCTAATGACTAATATTTCTTACTAGAGGAAAACCTTCAGGTACATTATCAGAAATAATAGCTTGAAACTCATTCAGAAAATCTAAAACCTCTACGAGTACCTCAGTAGCATCTTCTTTATCAACTTTAGGGATCAGTGAAAAACACATATGCTCATGCTTCATACCTTCTAGGAACTTTCTTCCATCAACCAAACAAATTCTTGCATTACTACATACCTTTTCTTCTACCTCTTTCAAGGGCTTCAACTTATGATGAACACCATCCTTTGTCAAAGAATAAGTGTTGGCATGTCCATCATGTACTGCTCGTCAATCAAACTATCACGGTCTTCCTAACAACATATGACAAACATCCATAGGAATAATATCACACAATACCTCATCATGGTAATTTCCAATTTTGAAATTTACCAGACATTGTTCATTTACCAAGGCTTTATGGTCCTTCTGCAACCAAGCAATCTAGTATGGGTTCATATGCGTTCTTCTCTCTAGCTGCAACTTACTAACCATTTCTTCTGAAAAAAGGTTATCAATACTACCTCCATCTATAATAACATTGCAAAATTTACCATCACACTTACATCTAGTGTGAAAAAAATTCTTCCTTTGAGTTGGCTCCTTCTCCTCATTCAGGAAGGCTCTTCTAGTAACAAGAACCTCTCTTCTTTTTGTATCCTTAGAATGTGAGGACTCAGCATCTTCATCAACATGTGCAACTCTTGCATTACCCTCAGGTCTTCTATTTTTCCTTCCTTCATGTTGAGGACACTCAAAGGATCTATTTCCTTCTCATCATTGGAAACAAGTTCCATGAAAGCCTCCTCTTCTTGATCCTCATCCAGATCTTCGTCTTCCTCTTTGGTCTCTATTATTTTGATCAAAAGGACAATAGGTGTTATCTCCCTTCTAGTTATGGCTGCTACTAGAGCCTTCACCCTTCTTTTAATCTTCATTTTGACCTCCATATGACCATCCACAAATCTTTCCCCCATATCCTCTACCTTTTTGTTTGTTCTCAAACCTCTTGTTTATTCATTCTTCAACCTTTAGAGAAAACTGATAAGTGGCCTCAATGGTGGTCATTCTTACCAGTGTCAATTCTTCCTGTATGCTTGGCTTCAACCCATTAATATAACGAGCAACTTTCTCTTTATTCACCTCATAATATCCTATCTAAATCAGGACCTTGTGAAATTACTCTATGTATTCTTTCACCATCCTTGTCCCTTTCCTCAAGCTCTACATCTTCTTGAGCAGCTCCAATTCGTAATTGACTGGAATAAATTGTTTCTTCAATTTTTACACCATTGTGTCCCATCTAGAAATTTTATATTTCCCTTGTCTCCCTCTCTTT